>CM019720.1:3178324-3205807 GCA_009760885.1 Achatina immaculata
TAAGAATAACATCAGCGCATGTCAGGTGGGAGTGTACATGGAAGGAGCCGAATACCAGATGATCCATCTAAAAAGTAGTAATACAGATTTCCACCTCCTTAACTATTACTGTCCTAATGACCGCCCACTTGCTTTAGGAACAATCCCACACAAAGAGAGACTGATGGTCTGTGGTGATTTTAACAGTCATTCCCAGAGCTGGGGCTATGACCACATAGACAAGAGAGGAGAGGAAGTTGAGAGCTGGCAGGATGATAATGGACTTCTCCTGATCAACCAGCCAATGGATCCCCCAACATTTTACTCAAGGGCTTGGCATACAAAATCAACACCAGATCTGGCATTCCACTCTCCAGATCTGAAGTGGAACATTACACGTGAAGTTGGAAAACAACTTGGAGGTAGCGACCATCGACCAGTCTTCCTGACAATAGAAAATGAACTCCTTAACACCAGTAACCCTCTCCCTAGATGGAACTATAAAAAAGCAAACTGGACAATGTACAGACATCGTACAGGTATCCTGGTGGGACAGCTGTCCATAGAAGGTAAGGATATTAACAGCATAGTGAAGGAGTTCAATGCTTGTATCCTTCAGGCCGCTCGTGAAACCATTCCCAGAGGAGCTCGCAGGGACTATAAACCATACTGGTCTAGTGAGCTGGGAAAACTCCATGATGACGTGGAAGCAGCTCGAAAGCAAGCAGAAAATAGACCATGCCAAGAACACCACAATAATTACCAACATTCTAAGGCCAAATTTCAGAGAGCAAAGCTGCAAGCCAGACGGGAAAGTTGGAGAGAGAAAACAGAGTCCCTAAACTTTGAAAAGGATGGAAGGAAACTGTGGAAACTAATCAAACAGTTAAATGATGAGAGTACTGGAAGAAGTACAAAGATTACACTAATAGAGGATGGGAAAACTCTTACAGGTAAGCAGGTAGCAATCACTTTGCTCGCATGTTTGCACAGGACTGCAACATTGATATCCATCCAGAGAAGGAGCGTACAGTGCGCATCGAGCCACAGAAAGAGGAGGAACAAGTCAGAAAAGTGGAGGTCATGGATGCACCAATCACACACAGTGAGTTAGACCTAGCAGTTAGTAAACTGAAACCAAGGAAATCACCAGGACCAGATGGAGTGTCCAATGAAATGATCAAGAACCTGGGAATGGCAGCAATGGGAAAGCTGTTGGATATTTTCAATATGTGCTGGAGCACAGGTAAGTTACCTCAAATCTGGAGGAAGCAAGCATGGTACCACTGCTAAAACCAGGGAAAAACAGTGATACTGCCTCCAGCTACAGGCCAATCAGTCTCACTAGCTGCCTATGCAAAACGATGGAACGCATCATTGACCTGAGGCTAAAATGGTACCTAGAAAGTGAAAACCTTCTCGTTCCACAACAAGCAGGATTTAGGCAGTACTACAGTACGGAAGATCAAGTGACCTATCTCTCTCAAGAGATTGAGGATGCATTCCAAGAGAAAAACCTTGTACTAGCAGCGTGGATAGACCTGAAGAAAGCCTTTGATAAAGTATGGAAAAAAGGTCTGTTGTGGAAACTAAGAAACTGCAATGTGAATGGAAGACTGTACAACTGGATAAAGTCCTATTTACACAATAGAAGAGCTAGAGTAGTAATGGATGGACACAAAAGCCAGAAAGTACTTCTGCGACACGGTGTACCACAAGGAGGAGTCCTTTCGCCTACACTATTCCTTGTATTCATTAATGACCTGGTCAAGGAACTTCCCTATGGAATCAAAGCAGCACTGTATGCAGATGATCTGGTCATGTGGTGTACAGATGAATATGCGACAGTTGCTACACAGAGACTCCAAAGAGCAGCAGACATCTTGACATCATGGACAAACAAATGGTGTGTAAGTATCAACACAGAGAAATCAAGTACCACTCTGTTCACCCTCTCATCTAAACAGAAAGCAGGTAAGATCTTTGTAAATGAAATACCCTTAAGGATGGACAACCAACCCACTTACTTAGGAGTGACTCTTGACTCAAAACTGACTTGGAAGCAACACATCAACAGTGCAGAAGCAAAAGCCAGAAGAAAACTAGCCATATTAAGAAAATTGAGTGGGACTACATGGGGAGCTAGTGAAAGAATCCTCAAGAATGTATATCAGCAAAGTATTCTACCACATTTAGAATATGGCTCAACATCTTGGTGCACAGCATCAAACACTACGCTGCATAATCTAGACAAGTTCAAAATCAGTCACTACGGATTATCACAGGTTCCATGAGGTCCACACCAATAGTAGAAATGCAGAAAATAGTTGGTGTTCAGCCGCTAAAGGAACGTAGAGACACAAAGGTCATGACCATGGGAGAAAAATTCCTTAGCTCTGTAAGCCATCCCCTGAAGGAGAGATTCAATAACTTGGCATTAGGACGGCTTAAAAGAAGCAGCTTCATTCATCAGGCCAAGCGTATGCGTAAGCTGATACCTGACCTTCCAACTGTAGTCACTCCATTATCATCTGTACCAGAGCATACACCATGGAAAGAAGCAGATTATACACAAATAACTATTCAGACTGAAGTGAAAGGTGTGCAGAATGGTGAGATGCAGAGCAGTCTTGTAAGATCAATAGCCACACTTAGTGTTCTAGATGACAAATATCCATGTGACACCTGGATACGTGTGTATACAGATGGATCTGCACATAATGCCATAAAGAATGGTGGGGCAGGAGCATATATTGAATATCCAAACAACACCATTGACAAGATTTCCATACCCACTGGTAAATACTGCAACAACTTTGATGCAGAAGTTAGGGCAATTATTGCTGCAGTTGAAAAACTATCAGACTCCAGAATTGATACATGTCCTGTAGTAATTCTCACAGATGCAAGATCAGTACTGGAGGCTCTTCAGTGCAACAAACTACCAGACCTTAAGGATGCCTTGTCAAAAATTGGCTTACAACATGGAGTCACTTTGCAGTGGATTCCCTCCCACTGTGGGATACCAGGCAATGAGAAAGCTGACCATCTGGCTAAAGAGGGCACTGAAATGGAGCAACCAGACATACCAGTCACCTATAATCAGAAGAAAAGCATGATAAAAACCTACAGGAAGCCACAAACACCACCACATGATGACTATCACATGCTAAACAGAAAGGAACAAGTCACCATCTTCCGTCTCCGAACAGGACACAGCCGACTCCGAAGTCATATGTATACAAAGTTTAAGGTTGGTACTACTAATCTATGTACATGTGCCCAGGTGCCCCAAACCGTGGAACATATCCTCCAGAACTGCATCAACTACGAGACACTGAGAAATAATTACTGGCCCAGTGAAACCACTAAAGAAGATAAGCTCTACGGTTCCATACATGAGTTACAAAAAACAGTGAAATTTATCCAAGAGACAGGACTGCAGATATAGACAGACAGTGCGAACGAAGAAGAAGAAGAAGAAGAAGAAGAAGATAACTAATAACTGAGAAACAATGAGGGAAATTAAAAGGAGGACATCTATCACTCTTCAAAAAGTAAAACAGCTAAAGAAGCTGCAGAGAGGAACAGACAGAACTACAAAAATAAGATTTTTAAGAGCACGCATCTTTCCCATCAAAACATATACCTGTGAGACCTGGACACTTAACAAAACAGCTAAGAAACACATAAATGCCTTTGAATGTAAATGCTGCAGAAGAGTTCTTCAAATATTATGGACACAAAAAAGAACAAATATATCTATACTACAAGAACTTAATATTGAAGAAGGCTGGCTAGTAAAGAGAATTAAAGAGAGAAAACTTAAATATTTTGGACACATTAAACATAAGGATAATTAGGAGAAGATCATCTTGGAAGGGTACATAATGGGAAAAAGAAAGAGAGGAAGACGAAGACAAAGATGGCTGTAAGACATCGCTGATAACCTGCAAATGGATGCATCAGCAGCAGGACATCTTGCTTGCAACTGAGAGGCCTACAGGAGAGCTGTTAGGGAGGCAAAGTTCCACAAGGGACATGCAAATTACTGACTGACTGACTTATAGAGAATAGTCAAATAATGTGACGGAATGACACTCTTCCTTTTGTAGCCATGAATATAATTCAACAATTGTACAGTGATCTAATTTCTGAAACACCATGTCTGTCTTTCTAAAAAACAGAAATAAGAAATTGATCCATAAGTGAGTGATGTTGGACATGGAGCAAGAAATACCTGAAACAGAGAGAAATGGCTGTATTAAAAACAAAAAAAAAATTGCTTGTTTCCTGAGAAAGAATAGCTTCATTTTTAAAATGTGGAGATTAATTCATAGAAAATAAAACAATAAATTTCTGTTCAAATTAAATTTCAGTTACATGTTCTCTTATATTGGAGGCTGTTTTTATATAAATATTAATATAACTTGTCTCTCATATTTTGTGTTTTTTTTAAACTATACAAGCAGAACAGCATAGGACACAGACTTCAGTAGAAAACAAACCACAGGAAAGGCAACAAGTGCTAAAACCTGCAGATGAACCTCAGCAAACTTTAACAGTGATGGCTACACCACAGTGTAAACAAACTACAGAATCAGGACCAGATCAATTGCCACAAAAGTCTATTATAGGTTACTTGAATTTTCTAAGTCAACTCTTGAAGAAATTAGATCATATAAAGTTATCAATATTTAAATATCCAGTGATTCTCTCATTGTGGTTACTGAAATTTGTGAAGTCTGTGGTAGTTGTTGACAGCTGTGAAATTTGTGGTGGTCACTAAAAGTTAAAAATTATTTATAATGGAAAGGAGAAAAAATGCAGAAATACAGTATAAACTTACAATCAGATCAGTCCGTCAGGCAGTCAGTCAGTCATTTGCATGTCCTTTGTGGAACTTTGCCTCTCTAACAGCTCTCCTGTAGTTCTCTCAGTTGTGAGCAAGATGCACTGCTGATGCATCCATTCGCAGATCATCAGCTATGTCTTGCAGTCATCTTCACCTTGGTCTTCTCTTTCTTTTTCCCATTATGTATCCTTCCAAGATGGTCTTCTCTTAATTATCATGTCATGTCCAAAATATTTAAGTTTTCTCTGTTTAATTGTCCTTTCTAGCCAACCTTTTTCAATATTAAGTTCTTGTAGTATGGATATGTTTGTTCATTTTGTGTCCATGATATTTGAAGGACTCTTCTGCAGCATTTACATTTAAAGGCATTTATGTGTTTCTCAGTTGTTTTGTTAAGTGTCCAGGTCTCACAGCCGTATGTTGCAATGGGAAAGATGCATGCTCTTAGAAATCTTATGATATAATCAAATCAGAGTTATATAAATATTAACTCTTTGTCTATTTTGGCACGCATCCTGCGTGGCCGTATCCCTGTTACAATAGATTTACAGACGCGCAGTGCGATGATGGTTTGTAGCTCTTTAATTTTGAAAATAATCAAAGTATCTTAAAACCAGCAGTTGACTTCCTTCCGGTCTTCATTTGCACGTGGTTTGAGAAACAGATCGATTCTGTAGAGCGATTTTGTGTTACATTTTACTCAAGTTTTTCAAAGTTTATCGTCGCTAGGCTTTTGTTTATCAACAAATATGGCTTCCAGTGCTAGTTTCTTTCGTCCAGAGCAGCATATTTCTGCATTACAAGCTCAGAATTTAATTTTAAAATGTCTAGACTGTGGTGTAGAGAATGCAGTTGTAGAATTTTCACCCACGTGGCGCGGATTGAAAGGATCTATTGTTTTATTTTTGCTCTAGCAGCAAAATGTGTTAGAAGGGTAGCTGGTAATACTACTTCTCAGCTTTTTGCTAGTACTAGCTGTAATATCACAATAAGTAATGCTGGAGATTGTGTAATTTAAAAAATTAAATGTTGTAGAATGCTTCAAATTAAAAAAAAAACAAAAACCGAAATACAATGGCCTGTTTTCTGGTAAATATTAGTCAATGACCGCACACTTGTTTTCATGTAAATATTACCCACACACTTGGTGTTTTTAGTTTGCTGTAAATGCATAATTAGTGTATATTTTCATGTAAATTTTGGAGGATGTGTGTAGAATAGGTGTTTGTGTACATTTTTATTCATTATGGAATTATATAGTCGACTACAGTGGAATAACTTGATGGGTAAGTGACAAAAAATTTATTTTATTCCTTCATTTTCCATTCTTTCTTCTCAGTTCTTAGCTCTTTTTTTGGTTGTATACTAACCAAATGTTAAAAATGTTATTAGAAAAACAAAATACATTTTTTCTTCTTCAAAATAAGGTATAATACTTCATACTACAGATCAGATTATGCCTTTGTTATTCTTTTAAATATGACAACCATCCCTTTTCACAATGTGAAATTTACCCCCCTTGGTCTTCTGAGGGAAATACCCCCAGGAGACAAAGAGTTAAGAGAAATCATGTTTTAATAAAATACAAAATATAAATGTAAACTGTAAAATATTTAATTCTTTTTTTTTTTTTTTTTCTGAACATTGATTTCTGTAATTTAGAGAGAGAGAGAGAGAGAGAGAGACAGAGAGAGATAGACAGAGAGAGATAGACAAAGAGAGAGGGAGACAGAGAGAGAGAGATAGACAGAGAGAGAGAGAGAGAGCGGCATAGAGAAACCTCATGTTTTCCAATTTGTGAAAAGGAGGAATTGCTGCTTCAGAGTTATTTATTTATAACCCAATCAATCAGCTGGTAAAATTATTTGTCAGAATGACTAAATGAGCCATTGTTCTGTTTATTGACAGAGATAGATTTGATACATCATCAAGTTTTGGCAAGATTTGGTGTGAATGAAGAGGCCATTTCATCTCTTCGCACCAACATGGAGAAAGTCACAGAAAAGCAAGCAGGTGCAGACAAAAGATTTAAACATGCTGAAACCAAGTTGTTGGACATAAACAAACAGCTGAATGATCTTTCTATGGCTGAAAAACAACAAAAGAAAAGGTTGAAAGAACACACAGACAAACAAGCTGAAATACAGAAACATTGTGAATCCAGACTTCAGAGTTTAGAGAAACTATTAAAGAAATTAACTACAAGACAGGATAAGCTAGAAGAAGAAGGCTGTTCTAGAGATGGCATGAATGAAAATTTTGAGAGAAAGATAAAAGATATCTGTGATGACACTGAGACTGTGAAGAGTAAATGCTCTGATCTAGAATCTTGGCTTGAAGAAACAGATTCTACAGTAAAAGATTTGTTGAACAGAATGGTCTCACAAGAACAGGTCACACAGTCTCTGTGTACAAAAGTGGACACTAACATGGTAACACTTGAGACATTCTCAGCAAGTCAAGAGAGAAATAATGTGATTTTGAGAGAGTTTAAAGACACATTGCAGGTGACAGAGACAAGAATACAGGAAGAACTAGAGAAATTGGAAGAACAAATTCAACAAACAGAAACTGCTGTAAGTAGTAGTTTATTATTTACAACATCACATGCTAAGTTTATATGTGCATAGAAATTATTTGGTTTTATTTTCCCAGTGTTTTAATAAATTTGATTTATGTAAGTAATGGCATGGGAAGGATGTAGAATGTAAGATGTGAGTAAATAGTGTTTAAAAAAATTTCTATTCATGATTTTTTTTTTTAAAGTTTGCTTAATTACTGTTCTTTAAAATATACATTCCTGAGCTTAATGTTTTAAACTCCATGTTTTCATCAGTTCAAGAATGTGTGCCAGCTGATGGTGAACAGACTTAAACCTTTAGAAGATTTAAGAAGAGTACTTAATCAGAGGGCCAGGACACAAGTTGATAATGTCAAACAGGTAAATCACTAGGACAAATATGGAAAATGATATGGTGAGTTTGTTAAAAACTACAATGATCCAGTCAGTAAAAGATGGCATATCACAATATTATAATACCGTGTTATACCACAGAGAATGCTCATGCTAAGAATGGTTGGAGACAGAGGAAGAGGCCACCTATGCGGGAGGTGGATAGAGGAAATAACACAAATCTGTACATTTTCCATTATACAAAGCAAAATGCCAGAAGTCGGTTTGACACATCCATGATGAAAGGTATGCGAGAAAGTAGACAAGATACAGGCAGTTTTCAGTATCAGATAATTTTGAAATAATTTATTTTTGCCATTTTCATTTTAGTTTAAAATATTTTAGAACAAGATAAAGCGAAAGT
Organism: Achatina immaculata; assembly: GCA_009760885.1. Lineage (NCBI taxonomy): Eukaryota > Metazoa > Mollusca > Gastropoda > Stylommatophora > Achatinidae > Lissachatina > Lissachatina immaculata. Next base: position 3,186,476 of record CM019720.1, read on the forward strand.
CAGTAAGAACTAATCATTTATTGTTTGATTCTGACCATACCTAAAGATTTTATCATTAAAGTCTGTCATATGCAAAAAAAACAACAGTGAATTTGACCTACTATGGCTAAACTGATAAGGTCCAGAAGAAGAGATGATATTTCATTTGTTTTCATGTCCCTTGCTGGAGTCCCCACCTAGCCATGGGGGGGGGGGAGTTTGGGCTTGCATATTCTAGCAGTGCTAAGAGCTATGCTGGCAGTAGCTTAGCTACTAACAGGATCTTCCAATATGACAGATTGAGGGGGAAGGATCAGACAAACAGAGACTCTGATCTGCTGCCTTATAGGCAGCTGGGGACAGCCAAAGACTAAGGAGGGCAACATGACAGACATGCCATTGAAGATGGATGCTTTAAGCCACACAGTTATGACGTCATGGATTATATGGATAAAGTGTGATGCTTACCCCAATGGAGACCCGCCAGGTGGAGTAAATACTTATGCTTATGTTTCAAAAGAGTGTACCCCATGCTGCTGATGGCCATCCACCTCTGTTTTGCAGAACCAAGACATAGAGAGATGGGTCAGACACTAATGCCAAAAAGCAAGAACACACAATGTCGTGGAGTGGAATGCATGATTATTTAATAAAATATTAAAGAAATTAACTACAAGACAGTATAAGCTAGAAGAAGAAGGCTGTTCTAGAGATGGCATGAATGAAAATCTTGAGAGAAAGATAAAAGATATCTGTGATGACACTGAGACTGTGAAGAGTAAATGTTCTGATCTAGAATCTTGGCTTGAAGAAACAGATTCTACAGTAAAAGATTTGTTGAACAGAATGGTCTCACAAGAACAGGTCACACAGTCTCTGTGTACAAAAGTGGACACTAACATGGTAACACTTGAGACATTCTCAGCAAGTCAAGAGAGAAATGATGTGATTTTGATAGAGTTTAAAGACACATTGCAGGTGACAGAGACAAGAATACAGGAAGAACTAGAGAAATTGGAAGAACAATATGCCCTCTTGGATATGTCATTCAGATGCTCATTAAACCAAGCTCTTAAATGTGAGCCAGTCTTCCATATATACTTCATATCATAATGCTTGCACACAATGGCATAAATGACATTGTGAGAAGTGTAAGTAAACCCTACTGAAATGGAAAGGACAAGTATTGCATCTAAGGTGATCACAATGTCTGATACCAGTGAAAGTCATGTCTGCTGACCTGAGGAAACTTTTAATTAATAGGTCCTTGAAATTCTTGTCCCTTGTCAGTATGCCACCAGTGGAGGTTATACAGAGAGTTCTCATTTGTCAGGGTTGGTATGGAGGAGATGGAGATGATGAAACAAGCACATAGTGGAGACTGGCTTATAGACTCGAAAACTGTTACATGCAGAAATATGGGACATCAGAATCACATGGTGTGAACTTGAAATTCAGCTATATTTAAGCTTTTCTTTTCTCCAAAATCAAAGGTGATTTTGTATGATTAATGTGTAAACCAAAATTTTACAGCTGTGAGCTCATTAATTAATACAGCTATTGTTAAATAAACATTTCATTGTCAGTTTTACTGCATTGACTCTGTGTATATTTATATATTTAGTATTGTATATATGCATATCTTGGCAGCTACATAGACCTGGATGGTGACACAAAAAAGGAAGTTAGAATTCAAATTGAACAAGCAGCATTGACCTTCAAGAATCTTGAGAACATATTGCATTCAAAATTTATAAGCACAAAATCCAAGTTAAAATTATTAAATTCAAATGTAATATCCACACTCATTTATGTATGTGAAAGCTGGAAAACAACTAAAGAAATAGACACAAAAATTAGAATCTTTTGAAAACAAATGCCTCAAGAAAATACTCAGTATAAAATGGAACTAATTCAAGAATAATGCAGTGATAAGACAGATGAGCAAACAACACTCAAAGAATATGGACATATGTCTGTCATGTGCTGAGAAGAAACAACCAGAGAATCCCAAAACAAGCTATCAAGTGGAATACAAAAGAGTGAAGAAAAAGTTGTTGACCACATGAAACTCTAAAGAGAATATTGTTAAGAGAGGCTGGTTTAATAGGAATAACATCCCTTGATGAGATTGAAAAGCTCACTGAAAACAAGAAATCTTGCCAAGCTACCATGCTAGCCCTAAGTGACATGTGGCAGCATGGGTAGGATGTGATGTGATGATATCACAGAACTGTTTGTGTGTCATTAAATCACTCTTTGACAATACTTTATATCTAACTTCAGTGAAGAAAATGGGAAAACATATCTAGGAATCATGATCTTCAACCTGACATTGAGTTTATTAGAATGTATTTAATTTAAAATAGCCAACTTTTAATTTGGAAAAAGAGGATGAGGTTATTTCTCTAATAATCTGAGAAATTGATGGCACTGAGACTTATAATATCAAATATAAGAGAGTTATGAAATCTGATGTAAACAAAGTTAAAGTGCATAAAGTTTTAAAATATTCTACACCTCAGCTCCATGAGTTGGTGAAGAAAGTAGAAACCATATCTTCAAAGGTGACACAACCAGGTAAGCTACAAAATATGGACATCCTCACAAACTGTTTGGTTTGTTTAAGTATTTTGTCAATAAAAAAAAAAAAATTGTTAAAGAATTTAATTATTTGTCTGTATGCACTGTCCTTGAATTTTTGCACATTAATAGCTTAAGAACCAGAAACTTATTTTCCATTTCCTTGTTCAGTGTTAACATTTGCAGATGTTTTTTGATGGAGGCTGTTTTAGCCAAGTTTTGACATTCCTTGCTGGTGTTTAAGTCAAATGTCCGTACTCTGTTATACTTATTTTTCAGTTTATCAGCATCAGTTTTACTTATTTTCCAGTTTATTAATGTCTGTTTTACTTACTTTTTTAGTCTATTAGCATCAATGAGTGGTGATTTATAAGTTCTCGGCATAAGGTATAAATTCTTGAAACACACAGTTGATATTAGATGCATTTGTACATCAGGTTAACGTAAGATTAAACACCAAGTTTCAAGAAATTAACTGCAACCAATTTTTTTGCAGGTTACTGAAGTGGCAAGTGGTGGCAGAAATTGAGAAAATGGATAAAAATTTCTCATCGAGCAGTCATTCACTAACTTTGCATCAAGGGCTTATCATCAAAGGAGATGTATAAGGATATGGTGGAGACTCTAGGGGAGAGTGCCCCTTCTTACAGCACAGTGAAGAAATGGGCAGCTCAATTCAAACACGGAAGAGAGAGTCTGGAAGAAGATCCCCATCCAGGAATACCAAGAATGGTAACCACCGATGAAACTACTGGCAAAATCCATGACGTGATAATGGAGGATCAATGACTAACTGAGTGATACATTGTTACTGAGTTGGGCATCTCCCAGGAATGTGTTCATGCCATTATTCACAATGATCTTCAAATGACAAAAGACTCTGCTCGATGGGTCCCGAAACTTCTTGAAGCTAATCACAAACGACAACATCTCAGCATGTCAGGAGACAATCTTGGCCATTTTTGTGTAGATCCTGAAAAGTTTCTTCAGCAATTTATGTCTTTTGATGAGACTTGGGTTCATCATTTTTAACCAGAAACCAAAGAACAGTCTCCTTCTTCTTCTTCTTCGTTCGCATTATCTGTCTATACCTGTAGTCCTGTCTCTTGGATAAATTTCACTGTTTTTTGTAATTCATGTATGGAACCGTAGAGCTTATCTTCTTTAGTGGTTTCACTGGGCCAGTAATTATTTCTCAGTGTTTCATAGTTGGTGCAGTTCTGGAGGATATGTTCCACAGTTTGGGGCACCTGGGCACATGTACATAGATTAGTAGTACCAACCTTAAACTTTGTATACATATGACTTTGGAGTCGGCTGTGTCCTGTTCGGAGACAGAAGATGGTGACTTGTTCCTTTCTATTTAGCATGTGATAGTCATCATGTGGTGGTGTTTGTGGCTTCCTGTAGGTTTTTATCATGCTTTTCTTCTGATTATAGGTGATTGGTATGTCTGGTTGCTCCATTTCAGTGCCCTCTTTGGCCAGATGGTCAGCTTTCTCATTGCCTGGTATCCCACAGTGAGAGGGAATCCATTGCAAAGTGACTCCATGTTGTAAGCCAATTTTTGACAAGGCATCCTTAAGGTCTGGTAGTTTGTTGCACTGAAGAGCCTCCAGTACTGATCTTGCATCTGTGAGAATTACTACAGGACATGTATCAATTCTGGAGTCTGATAGATTTTCAACTGCAGCAATAATTGCCCTAACTTCTGCATCAAAGTTGTTGCAGTATTTTCCAGTGGGCATGGAAATCTTGTCAGTGGTGTTGTTTGGATATTCAATATGTGCTCCTGCCCTTCCATTCTTTATGGCATCGTGTGCAGATCCGTCTGTATACACACGTATCCAGGTGTCACATGGATATTTGTCATCTAGCACACTAAGTGTGGCTGTTGATCTTACAAGGCTGCTTTGCATCTCACCATTCTGCACACCTTTCTCTTCAGTCTGAATAGTTATTTGTGTATAATCTGCTTCTTTCCATGGTGTATGCTCTGGTACAGATGATAATGGAGCGACTACAGTTGGAAGGTCAGGATTCAGCTTACGCATATGCTTGGCCTGTTGAATGAAGCTGCTTCTTTTAAGCTGGCTTAATGCCAAGTTACTGAATCTCTCCTTCAGGGGATGGCTTACAGAGCTAAGGAATTTCTTTCCCATGGTCATGACCTTTGTGTCTCTACATTCTTTTAACACCAACTATTTTCTGCATTTCTACTATTAGTGTGGACCTCATAGCACCTGTGATAATCCGTAGTGACTGATTTTGAACCTTGTCTAGATTATGCAGCGTAGTGTTTGATGCTGTGCACCAAGATGTTGAGCCATATTCTAAATGTGGTAGAATATTTTGCTGATATACATTCTTGAGGATTCTTTCACTAGCTCCCCATGTGGTTCCACTTAATTTTCTTAATATGGCTAGTTTTCTTTTGGCTTTTGCTTCTGCACTGTTCATGTGTTGCTTCCAAGTCAGTTTTGAGTCAAGAGTCACTCCTAAATAAGTGGGTTGGTTGTCCATCCTTAAGGATATTTCATTTACAAAGATCTTACCTGCTTTCTGTTTAGATGAGAGAGTGAACAGAGTGGTACTTGATTTCTCTGTGTTGATACTTACACACCATTTGTTTGTCCATGATGTCAAGATGTCTGCTGCTCTTTGGAGTCTCTGTGTAGCAACTGTCTCATATTCATCTGTACACCACATGACCAGATCATCTGCATACAGTGCCGCTTTGATTCCATAGGGAAGTTCCTTGACCAGGTCATTAATGAATACAAGGAATAGTGTAGGCGAAAGGACTCCTCCTTGTGGTACACTGTGTCGCAGAAGTACTTTCTGGCTTTTGTGTCCATCCATTACTGCTCTTGCTCTTCTATTGTGTAAATAGGACTTTATCCAGTTGTACAGTCTTCCATTCACATTGCAGTTTCTTAGTTTCCACAGCAGACCTTTTTTCCATACTTTATCAAAGGCTTTCTTTAGGTCTATCCATGCTACTAGTACAAGGTTTTTCTCTTGGAATGCATCCTCAATCTCTTGAGAGAGATAGGTCACTTGGTCTTCCGTACTGTAGTACTGCCTAAATCCTGCTTGTTGTGGAATGAGAAGGTTTTCACTTTCTAGGTACCATTTTAGCCTCAGGTCAATGATGCGTTCCATCGTTTTGCATAGGCAGCTAGTGAGACTGATTGGCCTGTAGCTGGAGGCAGTATCACTGTTTTTCCCTGGTTTTAGCAGTGGTACCATGCTTGCTTCCTTCCAGATTTGAGGTAACTTACCTGTGCTCCAGCACATATTGAAAATATCCAACAGCTTTCCCATTGCTGCCATTCCCAGGTTCTTGATCATTTCATTGGACACATCATCTGGTCCTGGTGATTTCCTTGGTTTCATTTTACTGACTGCTAGGTCTAACTCGCTGCGTGTGATTGGTGCATCCATGACCTCCACTTTTCTGACTTGTTCCTCTTCTTTCTGTGAGTCAGTGCACACTGCACGCTCTTTCTCTGGATGGATATCAATGTTGCAGTCCTGTGCAAACATGTGAGCAAAGTGATCTGCTACCTGCTTACCTGTAAGAGTTTTCCCATCCTCTATTAGTATAATCTTTGTACTTCTTCCAGTACTCTCATCATTTAACTGTTTGATTAGTTTCCACAGTTTCCTTCCATCCTTTTCAAAGTTTAGGGACTCTGTTTTCTCTCTCCAACTTTCCCGTCTGGATTGCAGCTTGGCTCTCTGAAATTTGGCCTTAGAATGTTGGTAATTATTGTGGTGTTCTTGGCATGGTCTATTTTCTGCTTGCTTTCAAGCTGCTTCCACATCATCATGGAGTTTTCCCAGCTCACTAGACCAGTATGGTTTATAGTCCCTGCGAGCCTCTCTGGGAATGGTTTCACGAGCGGCCTGAAGGATACAAGCATTGAATTCCTTCACTATGCTGTTAATATCCTTACCTTCTATGGACAGCTGTCCCACCAGGATACCTGTACGATGTCTGTACATTGTCCAGTTTGCTTTTTTATAGTTTCATCTGGGGAGAGGGCTACTGGTGTTAAGGAGTTCATTTTCTATTGTCAGGAAGACTGGTTGATGGTCGCTACCTCCAAGTTGTTTTCCAACTTCACGTGTAATGTTCCACTTCAGATCTGGAGAGTGGAATGCCAGATCTGGTGTTGATTTTGTATGCCAAGCCCTTGAGTAAAATGTTGGGGGATCCATTGGCCGGTTGATCAGGAGAAGTCCATTATCATCCTGCCAGCTCTCAATTTCCTCTCCTCTCTTGTCTATGTGGTCATAGCCCCAGCTCTGAGAATAACTGTTAAAATCACCACAGACCATCAGTCTCTCTTTGTGTGGGATTGTTTCTAAAGCAAGTGAGCAGTCATTAGGACAGTAATAATTAAGGAGGTGGAAATCTGTATTACTACTTTTTAGATAGATCATCTGATATTCGGCTCCTTCCATGAACACTCCCACCTGACATGCGCTGATGTTATTCTTAACAAGTGTGAGTACTCCTCCTTTTCTTCTGTCCTGTCGGTCTGATCTAAAACACTGGTAGCCTCTGATTTTAAAGGCGGCATCTTTGGTTAGGTGTGTCTCCTGTATGCAGCATATACTTACCTGCTCTGCAAAAAGTATGTTCTCTAGTTCCACCTTTTTGCTATAGCCATCTCTAACACTGCTGACACCCTCAGCATTCCACTGCATTATTTTAAGCTCTTGCTTTTTGGCTGTTTTCTTCCGTTGTATTTTTTGGCCAGTAGCTCTACTCTCATGTCTCCTGACTCCACAAGACGAACTGAGAGGACCTCCAGTAGCATTGGGTGGACCCTTTCGAGGCAGTGGGCCCGGCGAGCACCATGTTTGAATACTGCAGATAGAGACATTCATTAGCGATAATGCGTGTTACCTTGATTTTTGCGATGAGCCTTTTGGCTGGGTAACTCCGACTTCAGCACCTTTCCTTGCTAGGGCAGACTGTGGTCTTGCTTGGACTGCCATGAAGACAGTGTGGCTGGCCTGGCCAAAACTTTGTTTTCCAGCCTCTGGTGGCTGTATGTAAGTCCCTTCTCCATGTCAGATGGTTTGGAGACAGTTCCACAAAGACACTCTGACTTTGAGATGAGGAATCTGATGAGTGCTTCAACGATATCCATTCCCAGCCACCTATAGTCTGCTGGCTCTGTTTTGTTTACATCATTCTGATAGCCATTGTTGTAAAGACCTATAGGCTTGTCACATCCTGGATTCATTGGTTTCACACCAGGCTTCCCTCATCCCCGCCAGAGATCTCCATGTCTCCATCCGTCCACTAACCTGACATTACATTTTACAAAAATAACAATTACAATTAGTGTTGATTGCTACAAGCTTCTGGGCTACAGAAGTAGGTCAGAGTTTTTAAGCAAACAGATCTATGTTCCCTGTCTCACAAACACTATGTTAAGATAAGTGTGCTCTTAACACAGTTGTTCCCAGGGGACAAAGAACAGTCAAAACAGTGGAAACATCATGGATCCACATCTCCAAAGAAAGCAAGGGTGGTTCTGACTGTAGGAAAAGTGATGGTTTCCATCTTTTGGGATTCAGAAGGTGTGCTATTGGTAGACTGTCTTCAAAGGGCAGAACAGTCACCTTGGCCTATTACGCTAATCTTGTGAAGCAACCGCGAGTCAAATTGAATGAAAAGCGTCCAGGGAAATTGATGAGAGGAGTCATCTTTCATCAATTCCTTGCTCCAGTTCATAAGTTGGTGGTGGCACTGACTGCCATTCATGAATGCGGCTTCCAGCTTCCTGAACATTCTCCTTATTCCCCAGATTTGACCCCTTCGGACTATTACCCGTTTACCAAACTCAAAAAAGAGCTCAATGGTTGCAAATTTGCTTCAGATGATGATGTCATTCATGCTGTAGACCACTTTCTACTGGCATAACTTGCTGACTTTTACAAGGAATGGATATGTATGCTCCAGGATCGCTGGACTAAGTGCATAAACTTGCAAGGGGACTCATTCATTCATTCATTTGCATGTCCCTTGTGGAACTTTGTCTCCCTAACAGCACTCCTGTAGGCCTCTCGGTTGTGAGCAAGGGGATTATGTCGAGAAATAATGTACCTTAGGCTGAGAACTTATCAATCACCCCTCATATTTTACTTATTTTCCAGTCTATCGGCATTTAACATTCTCTTAGCCGTCAACTCACTCTCTCTAACCTGCTCCCCCCCCCCCCCCCTCTACTCATTCATCCCTCATTCACACACACACATGCATGCTGATGTATGTTCACCCCAAAATTAACATTAATTTTTAAAAGCAAAAGTTTACAAGAATTACAAAGATAAGGTACTAAATTTAACAATTTTTATTCCTCACTGTTAGTATGAGCATATTTGTTATCCACTTCTAACCATTCATCTTTATTTATTGTCTGATGAAGGTATGAGCTGAAATATCATGTTTGTTTCTTTACTAAATGAAAGCTCCTAGTTTTTAATAATGGTACTGTCTATGTGAGACAGAATGTACTAGATATCCACTACAGTTATCTTTCATCTCTGAAGTTGGCACATAATAATGATGACAGAATACCTCACCTGCAATTTATGTGACAGATTCAGGAAGAAAAATATCCTTTGATTCTGCATTCAGTTTCAGCCATCTGGACAAGGGTAGATGTCAGGACATGAATCCTACAATCAATATGATCTCTTCATGCATGCTTCCAGTTTTCCATCTTATTTTGCGGCCAGATTTGGCTTTTAAGTCTCTTTAGAAAGAGCAGATTTCCAGGACGGAGATCATTTTGCCATGTGCAGAGATGAGGAGTGTCATATGAAAGACATGGTTTGTAATGAAAGGGAAACATCAAAATTGATAATAGGCACATAATAGACAGTATAAATATAACAACAAGAAAGGAGAGATGCATGATATGAGTAAATAAAAGAAAAGAAAGTGAAAAGTAGTTGCATTAGAGACAAAACTGAATATTCTTACTCTCCTGTGCACCACAAATGTCTTTTCATTGAGACCTTTTTTTTTAAAAAACTGCTTAATTTAAAACATTTGCTTCTTTTATTGTGTCTGTAATATACATTTTTCTGTTTTTCTTTTTCATGTGTAATGTATAAAAAAAATAATTGATGTTACAGAGGTGCACCTTACAAAACCAGCCATTGGATTCACTGCTTGGACACATGCTCGAAGAAGAAATATTGTAGATTCAGTTATAACTTACTATGATGGTTTCTTATGTAAAGACAGTTACTTCTTTAACCTTCACACAGGAATTTTCACTGCCCCATTTGCTGGTACTTATGTAGCTTTCATAAGAGTATCCAAATGGAAAGATATTGAAAACAGCGAAATTTATGAAGTCATATGTAAGAGCACTAATTCTGGAGCTTCAAACCTAAAGTCTGTGTGTAGTGTGTCAATTGTAAAGTCTGGCATTGGTTGTGACTTGGGTTTGGTACAGATGAAGGCTGGAGATGAACTGTGTGTAGAGATAAATAGGATTGGTTTACAGGATATCAGCGCCATTGTCTTTTCATGTTTTTTAATCAGATAATGTTTTTATTTTTGTTTTATTTTTTAAAAAATATTGTATGGAGATGATCACAGAAAAATTCTTTAAATGCAGGTAGTCTCCAGTGAACAAGGTGTCTGGATGAATGTTTACCAATAAAGATACTAAATATTTCAGCAACCAGTAATGATAAAATTGTCTGGTTTTGTTTCTTTGAAGCAGAAACTCATCAAGTTTTATGGACAATGATAGAAAGTCACTTTATTGACCTTAACAGATCTCCACTTGTACTCCTTTGGTTGCTCAAGGCAGTACTCAACCTCTGTCTATGTGTTAAGTAAAGTCTGTGGTGTCACTGATTCACAAGCAGTGATTATTCTCTGGTGGAGATCGTCCAAGTCCTGCACAGGAGTTTGGTATACAAGGCTCTTTATGTATCCACATAGAAAAAAGCTTGAGGTGGTAAAGTCAGGTGATCTGGATGTCTGTTCAATGGGACCTCCCCTCCCAATCCAGTTTTGCAGGAATCAGTTATCCAGAAAATTGTTGATGCCCCTGGCATAATGTGAGGGGTTTGGGGGGGGGGAGGGGCCTGTCATGTTGTAATGTGTTTCCATGTGGTATATGGGCTATAGTGTACTGTTGCAGCATTTCCATTTTCATTTTTTCTTTTATTGTAGCCTCTTGAAAGAAAAAAAAAGAGTCTGATCACGGAATTGCAAATCAACACACACCACATATTTAATCTGGGGCTGTCCCATTCATGTTTGAACACCACATGAGGGTTTTTCATACCCCATATCCTACAGTTATGCTGGTTTACTTTACTAGATGTATAGAATATGGATTCATTGGAGAGTGGTAAATGTTTCAGAAATTCATTGTCACCATCAATGTGAGATAATATTTCACTAACTATTGAAGCACAGTCAGTGGAGTGAAGGTATTGAAGCACAGCCATTGCTATGAAGGTATTGAAGCACAGCCATTGCTATGAAGGTATTGAAGCACAGCCAGTGCTATGAAGGTATTGAAGCCCACCCAGTGTTGTGAAGGTATTGAAGCACAGCCATTGCTATGAAGGTATTGAAGCCCACCCAGTGTTGTGAAGGTATTGAAGCACAGCCATTGCTATGAAGGTGTTGAAGCACAGCCAGTGCTGTGAAGGTATTGAAGCACAGCCAGTGTGTTGGTTTGGGAGCAGGTTATGTTTTTTCAGTCCCTGAGCACAACTAAAAAGTGATAAGATGTGTGATACTTCTTTAGTAAGCTCCACCACCATCGAGACTATGATGTCCTTGCCCTGTTAGCCATGCTAGGCCTGTTACTGGGGTTAACAATGGTGTGGTGGGACAAGGTCAAGGTTAGTTATGGTTTGTTAACTCTGTTGCTAGCATGTGAGCTATGGGTTACTGATTGTTGTAGAGATACTTTTTTTTTTAAATCTGAGATAGGGTCATAAATTAGACAGGAGATAGTTCAAGTGCAAAACAGTGATGGAAAAGATCTTATAGTTCAAGGTTAGTTAGGTCAAATTAAGAGAAGATAGTAAATATTCTGATTCAGTTAGTGTTACAGTTCATGATTTAGAACTTTGGATGGACTTGAGGTTTAACAGATTTACTGAATTCTGACAAGAAGAAAGATAGAGAAAGAAAATTTGAAAGTACTTGCTACTATCCAAGAGAGAATGTAGGAATTAGAAGCCTTTCTGCTGGGCATTATATGAAACACATGCATTCTAATAATTATGTATGTAAAAATCAGAATAAATTGATAACTAGGAATACAGTAGTTTATAGTGTAAATTTTGTGAGTTTAAATAACTATATAATTGAAACTTAGGCTAGAAAATGTAATTAAGGCATTCCAGATGCATCCATAAGTGCTCTGATCTCCTCTTCAGTATTTCCTTCAATGTACAATAACTGATTACTCTCATGTTTTTTTGGCTACCATTGACTGAACCTCTAGATGAATTATTCATTTTTTCACCACCCCAAGTTTCACCCCAAAATCCTTCATTCTTGACAGCAATATTAATTCACAGGTGTCAGTGAAGTCCTTTGTTTGATCAGCTTCTCTTCTTAGACTCCCAAGTCTTCTTCAGGAGACATCTGACCACATCACAACCAATATACTGAGTGCAATAAACCTACTTGCTTCATATGACGTCAAGACCGCACTACAATGCACATGGATGTCAGAGGTAATGAGTATTCTGACAAACTGGCAAAGATTGGAGCCAGCATACCACAGCCTCACATCACTGATAACATGAAAACAGTTAAACACATTATACACAACAACTGCAAGCACCAGTGGATGTACAACTGAGCCAGCAACCCAGCCAGAAGTTCCCTATATATATATCTGCCAAAGCATAACCCTGAAGACCAGCTTTTGTCACAGAGACCAAAGCACGTTCTTCATTATGCATGCAGCACACATCACCCTTAATAAGTACTTACACAGAGTGACTACTGACCACACACCACAGAAACTATTAAGCAGCACTTGCTGGACTGCAGTGCATTGAAAGATCTTCAGAAGAACCTGATACTACTACTGACATTCTGTTTGGAGATGTGGAGGAGCTGAAAAAGACTTGTACATTCCATTGTCTGGCACAAGGGAAAAATAGTGAAAACTTATAAATCTGGGTATTGGGAAAAATAAGTCGAAGTCAGTCAACTTCTCTTATAGCACAGACATTGCATTCCCTTCCTTCAATATAGCTCACTTATATGACATTTTTGCATCAATAAATTATTAAGTGATGGTCATCTCAAAGAAAAGAATACCACCAAAATGTAGCATTAACATCAGTGGCACAAATCTGAAACAAGTTGATAGATTCAAGTACTTAGGAACGATTATAACAACTGATGGGAAATGTCACAATGAAATAAAAAGCAGACGTTATCAGGCCAAGTCAGCATTTCAGACAATGAGACACATCTTGTGCAACAGATCCATATCAATGGAAACACGATTCTGAGTACTTAAATGTTACATCAAGCCAATTTTGCTTTATGGGTGTGAAGCATGGTCTATGAATAAGAGAGTACAATGAGAAATGGAGGCCATGGAGATGTGGCTTATAAGAAGGATGTTGAATTTACCATGGACAGCCAAGAAAACCAATGAAGAAGTCTTAAGAGAGGCTGGAGTTAAAAAGCAAATTATAGCAAAGATCAGAGGCAGACAAATGAGATTTATAGGACATTTCCTGAGAATAGGAAAATTGGAACACACTGTAGCAACTGGAAAAATTGAAGGAGTAAGAGACAGAGGAAGATACTGGATGGGCTGTCAGTGTGGCTAGGAAAAAAATCACCAGCGGATCTCATAATCAAGTCTAAAGACAGGGAATTGTGGAGAGAAATGATCGCCTATGCCACGCGGCATGGCACTTGAAATTACGAGGGAAAAATTGAAGGTTTTTATGGATCACTCTCACTTTATATTAAAGCATTGCTTGAATTATCCTTATCTGCTGATTACATGTGTAACCTTAGATAAGTTTCTGGAATATTATTTTCTGTATTATCTTTATTCTATTGATATTGTTTAAAATCTATTGATTTTCTTCAGTTTTGTTGTAATTTATTTTCTCTCATTTGAGGCTGCTTGTATTTTGTGACTAAAAATCTGAAGAAAGAATGTGTCAGAACTTAGTGCTACAATCAGCCAGGAAGTCACTCCTGTGTCAACTAAAATGGTGTCAAATAAACATTTTTATAGATCTTTTTTAACATTGTAGAGAATGATGAAAATTAAAAAAAGAGTACATTTTTAACAATAATTTGCATTATTTACAGTTTAATATTCCAATGTGTTCCCTGCTGTGGTTCAGAGATTAAGATGCAGCAATTATAATATTAATGGAAATTAATGATTATTATAACAAGAGCAGACTGTGCTGAGGATACAGACTGACAGAGTTTGCCATGACTGAATCACAAACTTCATGGCCAGTGAACAAACTGATAGGTTTAATTATTATAATAGGATAACAGTGGATTACAAACCTTGAAAAGTATTTTGAATGATAACTTCTTCCAGAATATAACTGGGAAAAAGTCTTATTTATGTAATGAACGAATAAATTAACAAATTTTATTTACAATTTAGCATGCAGGCTAATTTTAAAACATTCAATTGAAGGAGAATGTGATATTAAATATGATTTTGAAAATGAATATGACAGTAGTTATACTTTATTACACCTCTCATGTACCTTTTCTTGTTATTAATGTTGTTCTGTCTGAAATAAATAAACTTGTTTTTGTGAGCAAATGTTCACAGTTTAGTAGTTCTGTTTTTAATAATTTCTGTTCAGTTTTACAAGTGCTCTCTTCTACCTTCTTGTTGTTGTCATGTTTTATCTGTTTAAGTCAGATAAAGTTTGACCTCATATATAGAAAATGAGAAGTATTGTAGATGAAACAGAATAGCTTCTGTTGTTTTGAATGTTTCTCTGATTTATGATTTTGTGTTTTTTTAAATTGCTTATTTATTTATTTTTAAAAATTCTATTTTGTCTGTGTCAGTTCATACACATTTTCTGTTTTTATTTTGTGTGTAAGAAATAAATTATATTACTGAGTCTCAGTTTACAACATCAGCTGTCAGATTTACTGCATGGACCAGAGTTAGAGACAGTGTTGTATTAAGCTCTTTTTGAAATGTCTTACAATGACCATTTTGACATTGCCACAGGAATTTTCATTACCCCAGTGGTTGAGATTTATGTGGCTGCTATTAGAGTGCATAGGTGGAAATATGAAGGTGATGAAATATCTATTCGAGTCAGATGTAAAAGGGCAAAACTCAGTTACCCTGACTTTGAGAAAGTGTTACGTTGTGTCGGGTATAACATCTGTCTGTGCTTGTAACCTAACTCCAGTACAACTGGAAACTGGAGATAAACTTTATCCAGAGATGATAGAGAATGCCTAGAAGACCATATATCTGATTGTTTATTTTTCATGTTATCTAATTAGATAGTATCTGATTTCTTTGTTTTAATGAATATTGTGTATAATATCATCTGAGTATTGTGTATAATTGTGTCAATTGTTTCAGTACTGTGTGTGTACTTGTATACATTCATATCTTAACAGTTTTGCCAAAAGTACAAGAATGCTGACAGTCAAGTAATATCCAATGATGTGAGAATAGTCAATTTGAAAGATAATGAAAAGTATGGCTATATGGTTTTACAAAAAACTTCTAATATGGATAAATACTGAACATATCCTGGAAATACAAAACACTTCTAAAAAAAAAACAACACCATATGATAAATGTGTGTGTTGCTGTTTGCATAATTTATTCATAGATTGTCACTGAACACAAACATTATAGATATCAGTATTGCAACTTTTACAACTCAAGGGTCTATTCTCAAGCAATTTTAACTCAGTTAAACTGACTTAAACTCAGGTGATAATGACAAATCCAGCATGTTATCACTCACACTGTAGTTCCTGTTTCCAAAAACAACACACTATTAAACATAATAAAATAAGCCCAACAAAATAGCCAGAATGAAACTCTCTTCTAAATTGGCTCCACTGGCTTCTAACTAAACATCAATCACTCCTACTTTACTGTATAGATGATTTATTTGACTGAATCCCCACATTCTTGTTTATTTGACTGACTTCCCTCATTCTTATTACTTTACCTGCTTTAGCCTACACCACTTGTTATTTTCATTCTCTAATAGTCTATTCTTTGTCAAAATTGTGTTATCAAAAATCTCTTTGTTAGCCGTGGAAAAAGAAAATCTTTAGTTGTAGTAAAAAAGCATTCTTTATAAAAAAATATACATGACCTGTCTATTTTTAAACCTAACTGTAATTGCTCTATTCTGACATGATTTTCCACACTCTACATCAAAATATTCATGGTCAACTACAACACTTTTCTCAAACTGTACATTTTTTAAATAACTCACTCCAGCTGAAGTAACCTTTTCACTTACACATGCAAGAAGAAGAATAAGGAGGAAGAAGAAGAAGAATAAGATGAAGAAGAAGAAGTAGAAGAAGAAAAAGAAGAAGAAAAATGAGGAGGAGGAGGAGGAAGAATAAGAAGTGACAGGCTTGATGTAAATGAGACAAAACAAGAAAGACTATGTCCTAAAACCTTTCATTTTGTTTCCTCCAATCAGAATATAGACACTATTATCACACCCTTTGCATGCATCACAGACATAGTACTGTGCTTCATAACACCTATATGTATAATTTTAAATAAGTCTTATTCTAATGTATCTGGACCAAAAGAGACATGGGCATCAGAGAAAATGTTGATGAATGTTGACAGAAGTTAACATGGTGGTCAGTGATCCTTAGCTGATGTTTGCATCAGGGTTTATAAAATATGATTGCAGGAAGAGACAACCAAGAAGATAGCAAAGGACCAACAGAAGTGGAAATATCATGCTACAGGCAGCTCTGTGTGTCTAAAGGGATAGCAGAGAGAGAGAGATAGAGAGAGAGAGAGATAGAGAGAGAGAGAGAGAGAGAATACTTCAGGAAATAATTTTACGCAAAAATGCTAGTCTTTTATATAACAAATGTCTAATGTTGTTGTTGTTGTTGTTGTTGTTTGCAAGTTTTCGTTAAACCTATAAAACATAAACAATTAGCAGCAGTATGGAATTTAAATTATCTGTTCACAAAAGCAATTTTTAATTCAAACATTACATGACCATCTAATCTTTTCTCTAAGACGATGGTAAATAAGAATAATTTAATATGCATTATAATAATTTTAGTACCAGTGACCTGTGCAGAAATGATCAGAGAATCCCAAAACAAGCTATCAAGTGGAACACAACAGGCCGAAGAAAAAGAGGCAGACCGCGTGAAACTCTGAAGAGGACATTATTAAGAGAGGCCAAATTAACAGGCATAAAAATATACAGGCTAAAGCACTGTGATACTCTGAACCCCTTGTGGTCCTTTCGTGGATCTCGTGTGGTCTATTTTGGACCACACAGGGGACCACGGGACCTAACGAGGACCACAGGCGTGAATTCAGTAGGTTCACAGTGCGGTTTTTGGTGGTAGAAGTGAACGAAGAAGAAGAAGAAGAGAAGAAACAAGCATAAAATCCTTTGATGAGGTTGAAAGACTCGCCGAAGACAGGAAAAAGTGGCGAACTACTTTGCGAGCCCTATGTGATGTTTAATGGCACGTGAAGGATATAAGATATAAGACCTGTGTCAAGAAACTGAAAATTAAACACCTTCCTTATCTCTCTCATGACCGAGATACGCGGTCATAAGAGAAAAATAAATACACGGGCTTCGCAGGAAAGAGTTACACGGTCTTAAAACTAAAACAAGCGCATAGGCGTCACATGAAAGTGTTATAAGGTCTTGAAACTAAAACAAGCACACATCTGTCACATGAAAGAGTTACATGGTCTTTCAACTAAAACAAGTATATGTGTGTCAAAAACAAAAGTCATTTCAATAAACCATTCTTTTCAGGCTGACATGTAACATTATTACACCCAATTGGACCAAGAAAGTAGAAGGAATCAAGTACTTTTCCATAAAACATCATGCAAACCTATTATGTATAAAATAGGAAAAAAGTAGGAGCAGCTTTATTAGAGACCTGTGACATGTGGTCGGTGGGTTGTAACTGGGGGTGGTGGATGGGGAACCGGGGAGGTGAGAGAGAGTGACGCAATACCGACATAGCTAGGAGAAATTGAAACAGATGATTGGGGAAGAGGGGTTGCAGAGAAAACACCGGGGTTGCAGAGAAGAGGGGTTGCAGAGAAGAGGGGTTGCAGAGAAGAGGGGTTGCAGAGAAAACACCGGGGTTGCAGAGTGATGCTGTGAGGAAGTTTGAAAAGTAAAAAGGGGTGGATTTAGTGGAGAGGTACTATAATGATTGAAGAAGATGATGTTACGTGTAACTAAACAGCGAGTTTAACCCATGTGGTTCCAGCGTCCCATAATTTTGAATGCAGCAGTTCTCAAGTGCCAGGCGGCTTGTGTCATCTGCGTGACATTGTTTAATGGGAGTACCGAAATGTGATATATGTCATCGTTTTCAAAAGATGCAGGATAACATATATCGGTGAGACTGGCCTCAGATTAGGGGACCGCATGCAAAAACTTCTGTACGACATCGATCAGCATGCTTCGAAACCAGTCACAAATCATTTCAATGGCCCCAACCACAGAGGCAAATCTGATTTTCTGGTAACAGCCCCCCCCCCCCCCCAACTGAACACAGAGAAAAGGAAGCTTTTTTTCATAGTTTTAGAGTCTCATGAGAAGTCAGATTCTGAAGCCTGCTCTGGGAAGTTCAAAAAAGGTCAGGTGATGCTCCATGTTATGTTGAAATCTTCATTGATCCGTACCTGACTACTTGCACCAAGTTTGACGAAATATGACCGAACAAGTCCTTCTTCTGCTTTATAATGACGATATTGAAAATATACAATAGATAAACAATATCTATGCAGGCAAAATTAATGTCTAACTAAAGAAAGTAACAGATTTCCGCTACTAGTTTTTGCAGTTTTGATCTAAACTTTAGATCGGCTATTTTTCCTGACTTCACGTGATTTTACTTAGTGGTAGTCAACAGTTATTTATTTATTTTTAAGCAACAGCAACAAATAATAACTACTAGAAAACAGAGCCGGTATCGTCAGCCACCAAACACTAGAGGAAATATTGAAGACCAGATCGAAGCGCTTACAGACTACTAGAAAGCATAGTTTTACTGCGGCTGCCGCATATGTATCTCTATACTAATCACCATCATCATAATTACTAGATGTCATGTTTTAGAGACTTCAGTAGTCAAGTTTATCAACAAATCTTGATGGGATCAGTTTATTTGAAATCAGTTTATTTGGTGACTTTCTATCATGCAGTCACATTCATAGCCATCGTTTTTGTCCTTTCATTACATCTCTTCATACTTTCCTGTTGTTTTATTTTCTAGCCATCTCTTCCTTGTTTTAAAGTCCAAGGTTTACATTTTATAGTTTAATCTGACCTTTTTTTTTTTTTTGCTGGCTTTTAATAAACACGCCTCATCTGCTATCTTAGAAGCCCATAGTACTCTCAATATAATTTTAAGACATTACTTCTCTGTTGCATCTAATGATCTCTGCACTGGTCTGCTGTATAATTAGGTTTTTTTTATGTGATAGCGTGAAGTGAAACGGAACACAG
>CM019720.1:3205907-3228126 GCA_009760885.1 Achatina immaculata
GGAGGTCACCAGATAAAACCACAGAAAACCAAATCGATCACATACTAATAAACAACAAGTGGAAACAGTCACTACAAGATGTGTGAGCAAGGAAAGGAGCAGATGTAGGAAGTGATCACAACCTTCTGGTAGCAAAAATAAAACTAAAATTAAGGAAAGCCAAAATCGGAGAATACAGAAAGATACGTTTTGATACAAGAAAACTGAAAGATCAGCAAACAAGAAATGAATTCTCAATAGTACTTAAGAACCGCTTCAGTGTCCTACAAGACGAAGCAGAAATGTCCATACTAGAGTTCAATAAAACACTACAGGAAACAGCAAAAGAGGTGCTGGGATATCGGAAATGGAGAAAAGAGGAATGGATAAGCAAGACCACATGGGAAAAGATAGAGGAAAGAAAAGAAATCAAGAAAAAATTACTGAACACCAAATCACAAAGGCTTAAAGAACAAGTTCTAAGTAATTATGCACAAAAAGACAAAGAAGTGAAGGAATCATGCTGTCAAGATAAACGTCAATACTATGACAACTTAGCAGAAACAGCAGAGAAAGCAGCATATACAAATGACATGAAAACCATATATAAAATCACAAAGCAGATGACAGGTAACTTCAACACAAGATGTGAAAGTGCAGTAAGGACACAAAATGGACAACTAGTCAGTGGAGAAAGAGAAAAAATTGAAAGATGGAGGGAACACTTTAACACCCTACTTAACAGAACACAAGCAGCACAAACAATATACATACCTGAAGCAAAAACG
The DNA here is from genome assembly GCA_009760885.1 of Achatina immaculata. Classification (NCBI taxonomy): domain Eukaryota; kingdom Metazoa; phylum Mollusca; class Gastropoda; order Stylommatophora; family Achatinidae; genus Lissachatina; species Lissachatina immaculata. The sequence goes on from CM019720.1 coordinate 3,206,675, forward strand.
GAACTAAACATCAATACAGGACCAATAACAATAAGTGAAGTAAAGGAGGCGATAAAGAAGTTAAAATCAGACAGGGCACCAGGTGAAGATGAAGTGACTGCTGAGATATTGAAAGCAGAAGAAACAGAAACACCAAAACCCCTGGGAACAACTGTGTTAAGAGCACACTTATCTTAACATAGTGTTTGTGAGACAGGGAACATAGATCTGTTTGCTTAAAAACTCTGACCTACCTCTGTAGTCCAGAAACTTGTAGCAATCAACACTAATTGTAATTGTTATTTTGCAAAATGTAATGTCAGGTTGGTGGACAGATGGGGACATGGAGATCTCTGGCGGGGATTAGGGAAGTCTGGTGTGAAACCAATGAATCCAGGACGTGACAAGCCTATGGGTCTTTACAACAATGGCTATCAGAATGATGTAAACAAAACAAAGCCAGTAGACTGTGGGTGGCGGGGAATGGATATCGTTGAAGCACTCATCAGATTCCTCATCTCAAAATCAGAGTGTCTTTGTGGAACTGTCTCAAAACCATCTGACATGGAGAAGGGGCTTAAGTACAGCCACCAGAGGCTGGAAAACAAAGTTTTGGCCAGGCCAGCCACACTGTCTTCATGGCAGTCCGAGCAAGACCACAGTCTGCCCTAGCAAGGAAAGGTGCTGAAGTCGGAGTTACCCAGCCAAAAGGCGCATCGCAAAAATCAGGGTAACACGCATTATCGCTAATGAAATGTCTCTAGAAACACCAAAACAACTTTGCCGGATATTACAACAAATTTGGGATCTAGAAAAAGCCCCAGAGGAGTGGAAAACCGGGCTTATAGTAAAACTACCAAAGGGTGACCTCAGAGATTGCGGGAACTGGAGAGGCATTACCCTACTGCCACTCACCAGTAAAGTATTTTGCAGAATAATCATCAACAGAATTGTACCAACACTTGAGGAAAAACTTCGGAAAGAGCAGGCAGGATTTAGGAAAGGAAGATCATGCATAGACCACATATTTGTACTTAGACAAATATTAGAACAGGCAAATGAGTGGCATAGCACAACATATGCATTGTTCATAGATTTTGAGAAAGCCTTTGACAGTGTCAACAGAGATGCATTGTGGAAAATCCTAAGATGGCATGGCCTGCCCCATAAGATAGTAAATGTAATCAAAGCTCTATATGAGGGTTTTCAGTGCAAAGTGATCTGTGGAGAACATACCTCCAGAAGCTTTAGGGTACAAACAGGAGTGAAACAGGGATGTGTACTATCACCAACATTATTTATCTTGGCAGTAGACTGGTTAATGAAGGAGGCAACATCAGACAAATGCAGAGGATTACAATGGACCCTTGACACAGTGCTGGAGGACCTTGACTTTGCAGACGACATTTGTTTATTATCAAGCAGTCACAAAGATATGCAAGATAAAATAAACAAGCTAACTCAGAGTGCAAACAACATAGGACTAAAGATCAATGTAGGAAAGACAAAGTTAATGAAGCAAAATGTGAACAACAGAAATGTACTCAGAGTAGATAGCAAGTTAGTGGAGGAGGTCAACGAATTTGTATACCTTGGCAGTAGAGTAGTAGAAAATGGAGATAGCACAGAGGACATCAACAGCAGACTTACTAGAGCAAACCAGGCTTTTGCAGTGCTGCAGACTATATGGAAATAAAAAAAACTAAGCATAAATATGAAAATCAGGATATTTAAGAGTAATGTTCTAAGTGTACTACTCTATGGAAGTGAATGCTGGAAAATCACCAAAACCATAGAAAACAAGTTGAATTCTTTCCAGACTAAATGTTTACGAAGAATTAGAAAAATATTTTGGCCAAACACCATAAGAAATAACATCTTATTGGCAGAAATGCAGATGAAGCCACTGACAACAATTATTGAGGAAAGACGCTGGCGATGGTTGGGACATGTGCTCCGAATGACTGACAACTCACTACCAAAAATAGCATTAAGATGGACACCACAGGGGAACAGAAGTAAGGGTAGACCAAAAGAGACATGGAGAAGAACAACAGAAAGGATGTTGAGCAATAGAGGGCTCACCTGGGCAAGAGCAGAAAAAAAGGCGAAAGACAGGCATTTGTGGAAAACCCTTGCGGAAGCCCCATGTGCCCTGGGAACTTAAGGTTCAGAGAGAGAGAGAGAAGTACTTGAATCTATCAACTTGTTTCAGATTTGTGCCACTGATGGTAATGCTACATTTTGGTGGTAATCTTTTCTTTGAGATGACCATCACTTAATAATTTATTGATGCAAAAACGTCATATAACTGAGCTATACTGAAGGAAGGAAATGCAATGTCTGTGCTATAAGAGAAGTTAATTGACTCTGACTTATTTTTCTCAATCCCCAGATTTTCAAGTTTTCACTATCTTTTCCCTTGTGCCAGACAATGGAATGTGCAAGTCTTTTTCAGCTCCTCAACATCTCCAAATAGAATGTCAGTAGTAGAATCATGTTCTTCTGAAGATCTCTCAATGCACTGCAGTCCAGCAAGTGCTGCTTAATAGTTTCTGTGGTGTGTGATCAGTGGTCACTCTGTGTAAGTACTTACTGAGGGTGATGTGTCCTGTGTGCAAAATGAAGAATGTGCTTTGGTCTCTATGACAAAAGCTGTTGATATGGTCTTCAGGGCTAGACTATGCCAGTTATGTATATAGGGATCTTCTGGTTGGGTTGCTGGCCCAGTTGTCCATCCACTGCTGTTTGCAGTTGTTGTATATAATGTGTTTAACTGTTCTCATGTTATCGATGATGTGAGGCTGTGGTATGCTGGCTCCAATCTTTGCCAGTTTGTCAGAATATTCATTGCCTCTGACATCCATGTGCATTGTAATGCGGTCTTGATGTCATATGAAGCAAGTAGGTTTATTGGTAGGTAAAGGTAGGTAAAGGTAACCCTGTCATGCCTTAGAGGCACATAGGGATATGGTGTTAGTGCCCATATTTTCCTTGACCTGTCGGCACACTAGAGGGTGATATGGTCAGTATCACGCCTGGCTGAAGTAGGTTTATTGCACTCAATATATTGATTGTGATGTGGTCAGATGTCTCCCGAAGAAGACGTGGGAGTCTAAGAAGAGAAGCTGATCAAACAAAGGACTTCATCGACACCTGTGAATTAGTATTGCTGTCAAGAATGAAGGATTTTGGGGTGAAACTTGGGGTGGTGAAAAAATGAATAATTCATCTTGAGCTTAAGTCAATGGTAGCCAAAAAAACATGAGACTAATCAGTTATTGTACACTGAAGGAAAAACTGAAGAAGAGATCAGAGCACTTATGGATGCATTTGGAATGCCTTTAATTACATTTTCTAGCCTAAATTTGTTTATATAGTTATTTAAAATCGCAAAATTTGCACTATAAACTACTATATTCCTAGTTACCAATTTATTCAGATTTTTACATATATTTTACAGACAGTGCGAACGAAGAAGAAGAAGAAGAAGACATACAAAATTATTAGAATGCATGTGTTTCATATAATGCCCACCAGAAAGGCTTCTAATTCCTACTTTCTCTCTTGGATAGAAGCAAGTACTTTCAAATTTTCTTTCTTTATCTTTCTTCTTGTCAGAATTCAGTAAATCTGTTAAACCATAGTTCTAAACCATGAACTGTAACACTAACCAAATTTGAATATTTACTGTTTTCTCTTAATTTGACCTAACTGACTTTGAACTATAAGATCTTTCCTATCACTGTTCTGCTCTTGAACTATCTCCTTTCTAATTTATGATCCTATCTCAGATTTTAAAAAAAAAAGGATCTCTACAACAATCAGTGACCCATAGTTCACATGCTAGCAACAGTGTTAACAAACCATAACTGACCATGACCCTGTCCCACCATACTGTTGGTACCCCCATTAACAGGCCTAGCATGGCTAACAGGGCAGAGGACACCATAGTCTCATTGGTGGTGGAGTTTACTAAAGAAGTATCACACATCTCACTTTTTAGTTGCACTCAGGGCCTGAAAAAACATAACCTACTCCCAAGCCAACACACTGCTTCAGTACCTTCACAGCACTGGCTGTACTTCAACATCTTCACAGCACTGGCTGTGCTTCAATACCTTCATAGCACTGGCTGTGCTTCAATACCTTCATAGCACTGGCTGTACTTCAGTACTTTCACAGCACTGGCTGTACTTCAATACCTTCACAGCACTGGCTGTGCTTCAACATCTTAACAGCACTGGCTGTACTTCAATACCTTCATAGCACTGGCTGTGCTTCAATACCTTCATAGCACTGGCTGTGTTTCAATACCTTCATAACACTGGCTGTGCTTCAATACCTTCATAGCACTAGCTGTGCTTCAATACCTTCATAGCACTAGCTGTGCTTCAATACCTTCATAGCACTAGCTGTGCTTCAATACCTTCACAGAATTGGCTGTGCTTCAATAGTCAATGAAATGTTATCTCACATTGATGATGACAATGAATTTCTGAAAAATCTAGCACTCTCCAATGAATCCACATTCTATACATCTAGTAAAGTGAATCAGCATAACTCTAGGAAATGGTGTATGAAAAACCCTCATGCAGTGTTCAAACATGAATGGGACAGTGCCAAATTAAATGTGTGGTGTGCGTTGATTTGCAATTCCATGATCTGACTCTTTTTTCTTTCAAGAGGCTACAATAAAAGGAAAAATGGAAATTGAAATGCTGCAACAGTACACTATAGCCTATATGCCACATGGAAACACATTCCAACATGACAGGCCCCTCCCCCCCCCCAAACCCCCCACATTATGTCAATGGGCATCAACAATTTTCTGGATAACTGATTCCTGCAAAACTGGATTGAGAGGGAAAGTCTCATTGAACAGCCACCTAGATCACCTGACTTAACCCTCTTAGAATGTTTTCTGTGTGGATACATAAAGAGCCTTGTGTACAAAACTCCTGTGCAGGACTTGGACAATCTCCACCAGAGAATAATTACTGCTTGTGAATCAGTGACATCACAGATGTTACATTACACATAGACAGAGGCTGAGTACATCCTCGACCAACCAAAGGGGTACAAGTGGAGATCTATTAAGGTCAATAAAGTGACTTTCTATCATTGTCCATAAAACGTGATGAGTTTCTGCTTCAGAGAAACAAAACCAGACAATTTTATCATTATTGGTTGCTGAAATATTTAGTATCTTTATTGGTAAACACTCATCCAAAACATCCTGTACAGTGGAGACTATCTGCATTTAAAGAATTTTTCTGTGATCATCTCCATACAATATTTTTTTTTTTAATTTTTTTTAATAAAAACAAACATTATCTGATTAAAAAACATGAAAAGGCAATGGCAGTCATGTCAGATAAACCCTTCATATTTGTCATTACATGTAGTTCATCTCCAGCCTTCATCTGTACCAAACCCAAGTCACAACTAATGCAAGACTTTACAATTGACACACTACACACAGACTTTAGGTCTGAGGTTCTAGAATTAGTGCTCTTATATATGACTTCATAAAATTCACTGTCTTCAATGTCTTTCCATTTAGATAATTTTATGAAAGCCACATAAGTACCAGCCACTGGGGCAATGAAAATTCCTGTGTGAAGGTTAAAGTGGTCACTGTCTTTACATATGAAACCACGATAGGAAGTTATAACTGAATCTACAACATTTCTTCTTCTAGCATGTGTCCAAGCAGTGAATCCAATGGCTGGTGTTGTAAGGTGCACCTCTGTAACATCAATTATTCTTTGTATACATTACACATGAAAAAGAAAAATGTATATGACAGGAGAGGAGCAGACAGAACAACAAAAATAAGATTTTTAAGGGCATGCATCTTTCCCATCGCAACATATGCCTGTGAGACCTGGACACTTAACAAAACAGCTGAGAAACACATAAATGCCTTTGAATGTAAATGCTACAGAAGAGTTCTCCAAATATCATGGACACAAAAAAGAACAAATATATCTATACTACAAGAGCTTAATATTGAAGAAGGTTGGATAGTAAAGAGGATTAAAGAGAGAAAACTTAAATATTTTGGACACATTAAACATCATGATAATTTAGAGAAGACCGTATTGGAGGGATACATAATGGGAAAAAGAACAATAGGAAGACCAAAACGAAGATGACTGCAGACATCATTGATGATCTGTAAATGGATGCATCAGCGGCAGGCCATCTTGCTCACAACCGAGAGGCCTACATGAGTGCTGTTTGGGAAGCAAACTTCCGCAAGGGACATGCAAATGAATGAATGACTGAATATGATAGACAAAATAAAAGAAGCAAATGTTTTAAATTAAGCAGTTTTTAAAAAAAAAGATCTCAGTGAAAAGACATTTGTAGTGCATAGGTCAGTTTTGTCTCTAATGCAACTACTTTTCACTTTCTTTTCTTTTATTTACTCATATCATGCATCTCTCCATTCTTGTTGTTATATTTATACTGTCTATTATGTGCCTATTATCAATTTTGATGTTTCCCTTTCATTACAAACCATGTCTTTTATATGACATTCCCCATCTCTGCACATGGCAAAATGATCTCCGTCCTGGAAATCTGCTCTTTCTAAAGAGACTTAAAAGCCAAATCTGGCCCCAAAAGAAGATGGAAAACTGGAAGCATGCATGAAGAGATCATATTGATTGTAGGATTCATGTCTTGACCTCTACCCTTGTCCAGATGGCTGAAACTGAATACAGAATCAAAAGATATTTTTCTTCCTGAATCTGTCACATAAATGCAGGTGAGGTATTCTGTCATCATTATAATGTGCCAACTTCATAGATGAAAGATAGCTGTAGTGGATATCTAGTACATTCTGTCTCACATAGACAGTACAGTTATTAAAAACTGTAGGAGCTTTCATTTAGTAAAGAAACAACATGATATTTCAGCTCATACCTTCATCAGACAATAAATAAAAATGAATGGTTAGAAATGGATAACAAACATGCTCATACTAACAGTGAGGAATGAAAATTTTGTTAATTTAGTATCTTATCTTTGTAATTCTTGTAAACTTTTGCTTTTAGAAATTAATATTAATTTTGAGGTAAACATACATCAGCACGCATGTGTGTGTGTGAATGGGCGGTGAATGAGTAGAGGTGGGGGGGAGCAGGTTGGAGAGAGGGAGTTGAGGGCTAAGAGAATGTTAAATGGTGATAGTCTGGAAAATAAGTAAAATAAATGCTGGTAGACTAAAAAAATAAGTAAAACAGATGCTGATAGCCTGGAAAATATGTAAAATATGAGGGGTGATTGATAAGTTCTCAGCCTAAGGTACAACAGATTATATGTGGACAACTTTTTTGGATTACTTCTTAACATAGTCCCCTTGCTAACAACTGAGAGGAATACAGGAGCGCTGTTAGAGAGGCAAAGTTCCGCAAGAGACATGCAAATGAATGAATGAATGAGTCCCCTTGCAAGTTTATGCACTTAGTCCAGCGATCCTGGAGTATACATATTCATTTTTTGTAAAAGTCAGCATGTTGTGCCAGTACAAAGTGGTCTACAGCATGAATGACATCACCATCTGAAGCAAATTTGCAACAGCTGAGCTCTTGTTTGAGTTTGGTAAACAGGTAATAGTCCAAAGGGACCAAATCTTGGGAATAAGGAGGATGTTCAGGAAGCTGGAAGCCGCATTCATGAATGGCAGCCATTGCCACGGCCGATTTATGAACTGGAGCGTTGTCTTGATGAAAGATGACTCCTCTCCTCAATTTCCCTCAATGCTTTTCCTTCAATTTGGCCTGTAGTTGCTTCACAAGATTAGCGTAATAGGCCACAGTGACCATTCTGCCCTTTTGAAGATAATCTACCAATAGCACACCTTCTGAATCCCAAAAGATGGAAGGCATCACTTTCCTGCAGTCAAAACCACCCTTGCCTTCTTTGGAGATGGGGATCCATGATGTTTCCACTGCTTTGACTGTTCTTTGGTTTCTGGTAGAAAATGATGAACCCAAGTCTCATCCATAGACATAAACTGCTGAAGAAACTTTTCAGGATCTGCAGAAAAATGGCCAAGATTGTCTCTTGACATGATGAGACGTTGTCATTTGTGATCAGCTCCAAGAAGTTTCTGGACCCATCAAGCAGAGACTTTTGTCATTTGAAGATCATTGTGAATAATGGCATGAACATGTTCCTGGGAGATTCCCAACTCAGTAGCAGTGTACCACTCAGTTATTCGTCGATCCTCCATTATCATGTTATGGATTCTGCTGGTGGTTTCATCGGTGGTTACCATTCTTGGTCTTCTTGGATGGGGATCATCTTCCAGACTCTCCTTTCCATGTTTGAATTGAGCTGCCAATTTCTTCACTGTGCTGTAAGAAGTGGCACTCTCCCCTATAGTCTCTACCATATCCTTATGGATCTTCTTTGATGATAAGCCCTTGATGCAGAGGTAGTGAATGATTGCTCGATGAGAAATTTTATCCATTTTGTCTTTTTCTGCCACCACTTACCACTTCAGTAGCCTGTAAAACAAATTGGTTGCAGGTAATTTCTTGAAACTTGGTGTTTAATCTTACACTAACCTGTTTTACAAATGCACCTAATATCAACTGTGTGTTTCAAGTATTTGTACCTTATGCCGAGAACTTATAAATTACCTCTCGTTGATGCTAATAGACTAAATAAGTAAGTAAAACAGACGCTGATAGACTGGAAAATAAGTAAAACAGATTCTGATAGACTAAAACAATAAGTAAAACATGCTGACAAATTTGAAATTATGTAAAACAGATGCTGATAGAATAAAAAAGTAAATAAAACGGACACTGATAAACTGGAAAATAAGTAAAATATATGCTGATAAACTGGAAAATAAGTATAACAGAGTATGGACATTTGACTTAAAGCACCAGCAAGGAGTGTCAAAATTTGGCTAAAACAGACTCCATCAGAAAACATCTGCAAATGTTAACACTGAACAAAGAAATAAAAAATATGTTTCTTGTTCTTAAGATAATGTCAAAAATTAAAAGACAGTGCATAAAGACAAATAATTCAATTCTTTAACAATTTTTTTTTCAATTTTGTTAACAAAATACTTAACAAACCAAACAGTTTGTGAGGATGTCCATATTTTATAGCTTACCTAGTTGTGTCACCTTTGGAGATATGGTTTCTACTTTCTTCACCATCTCGTGGAGCTGAGGTGTAGAATATTTTTAAAATTTATGCACTTTAACTTTGTTTACATCAGATTTCATAACTCTCTTATATTTGATATTACAAGTCTCAGTGCCATCATTATCTCAGATTATTAGAGAAATAACCTCATGTCCTTTTTACCAAAATAAAAGTTGGCTATTTTAAACTAAATACATTCTAATAAACTCAATGTCAGCTTGAAGATTATGATTCCCAGATATTTTTTACCACTTTCTTCACTGGAGTTAGATATAAAGTACTGTCATAGAAAGATTTAATGACACACAAACATTTCTGTGATATCATCACATCACATCCTACCCGTGTTGCCACATGTCACTTAGGGCTAGCATGGTAGCTTGGCAAGATTTCTTGTTTTCAGTGAGCTTTTCAATCTCATCAAGGGATGTTATTCCTATTAAACCAGCCTCTCTTAACAATGTTCTCTTTAGGGTTTCATGTGGTCATCCTCTTTTTCTTCATCCTTTTGTATTCCACTTGATAACTTGTTTTGGGATTCTCTGGTTGTTTCTTCTCAGCACATGACCGACATATGTCCATCTTCTTTTTCTGATCACCAATGAGACAGGGCGTTGTTTGCTCATTTGTCTCATAACTGCATTATTCTTGAATTAGTTCCATTTTATACTGAGTATTTTCTTGAGGCATTTGTTTTCAAAAGATTCTAAATTTTTGTCTATTTCTTTAGTTGTTTTCAAGCTTTCATACACATAAATGAGCGTGGATATTACATTTGACTTGAATAATTTTAATTTGGATTTTGTGCTTTTAAATTTTGAATGCCATATGTTCTCAAGATTCTTGAAGGTCAATGCTGCTTTTTCAGTTTGAATTCTAACTTCCTTTTTTTGGTGTCACCATCCTGGTCTATGTAGCTGCCGAGATATGCATATATACAATACTAAATATATAAATATACACAAAGTCATTGCAATAAAACTGGCAATGAAATGTTTTTTTAAGAAAAGCTGTATTAATTAATGAGCACACAGCTGTAAAATTTTGATTTACACATTAATCATACAAAATCACCTTTGATTTTGGAGAAAAGAAAAGGTTAAATATGGCTGAATTTCAAGTTCAAACCATGTGGTTCTGGTGTCCCATATTCCTGCATATAGCAGTTTTCGAGTCTATAAGCCAGTCTCCACTATGTACTTGTTTCATCATCTCTATCTCCTCCAGACCAACCCTGACACATGAGAACAAGTATAACCTCCACTAGTGGCATACTGACAAGGGACAAGAACTTCAAGGACCTATTAGTTAGAAGTTGCCTCAGGTCAGCGGACATGACTTTCATTGGTATCAGACATTGTGATCACCTTAGATGCAATACTTGTCCTTTCCAAAGTTCACATTATCATTTCAGTAGGGTTTACTTACACTTCTCACAATGTCATTTATGCCATTGTGTGCAAGCATTATGATATGAAGTATATAGAAAAGGTTGGTTTACATTTAAGAGCTTGTTTTAACGAGCATCTGAATGACATATCTAAGAGGGCACTGACACCAGTCACCAAGCACTTCTGTCAAGGAGACCAGCAAGGAAAATTAGACATTTCAGTAACTGCAATCAGTTTCTGTTCTTCTGATGGATGATCTCAGAAAGTTCTGAAACAATGTTTTATTTTCCAGAGTGGCTGTCTCCCTCCAGCTGGAATTAACACGAAATTCAGCTTTCCTTAAACTACTTTATTTTTCCATCTACGAGGAGAAGTCATTAAGTAACTCACAAATGCCTGTTACAAAAAAAACTAAATACGACAGTAATTTTAAAAATTTTAATTTTTGAACCTACATTATTCCCCTATTTCTAAACGTAATCGCCACCAACATTGATACATTTGTTCCATCGTGTAATCAGTGATGCAATACCCATGGCATAAACATGGAGTCCGATTTCTGAACCATTGTTAAATTCTGTTTCCACCTCTTCATCACTTGAGAATCTTCTCCCGCCAAGGTATCAGAGAGGTGAAAATCACTTGGCGCTAAGTCAGGACTATAGGGTAGATGTTCAAGAACTTCCCAACCCACCTGGCTAATTTTCTCTTGGGTTAACCGAGCCAAATGTGGTCTGGCAATGTCATGAAGGAGAAGCACACCTCTAGTCAGCAGACCAGGACGTTTTATTTGAATTGCATCCAGTATCATTGACAGAACTTCACAGTACGATACAGAATTCACACTGTCACCATACTTCTGGAACTTGGTTAACAACACTCCTTGATAATCCCAGAACACTGTCAGCATAACCTTCCCCGCAGAAGGCATAATCTTGAATTTTTTTGCACATGGCGATGACAGGTGTTTAGATTGCATTGAGGCACGCTTTACATGACAAACATTTTTCAGCATAAGCTGTAATCATTTTAATATGAATATCCTCATTTGAATGTTCTTTAGCCCACAAAAATTGCACTATACTTCTTTGTTCTTCTTTGGTACACAGTAACAGTTGGATAGACATTTTGTAATTGCTTTGCACATGTGCACGTAACTCCCAGCACCCCCTACATACAACTATTATAAATTTGGATGATGGTACTATCTAAGGATATATTTAAATACTACCTGATAACTGCTATTGATAAATATTTCAATTTACGAGTTACTTAGTGACTTCCCCTTGTAATTGCAACCTTGTTCTATTTCTGCTATTCATGCCCAACTTTCTTATCTTTGCCCAACTCACTTTGCTGCATTTTCTCACTCTTGCTGCATGCAGTTTATGTTTTACTTTCAAGCTCTTTCTATACTTCTGTAACCCTCAGTGGGTTTTGTTAGCTCCCTTATCTAAACATCCTGGGGGGTGAAGACGCTTGTCTGATGAGGCAATCAGTGACCCATAGCTGATATTCCAGTGTCAAGGTTAGCAAACCATAGCTGACCAAGACCCTGTCCCACCTCTCCATGGTAAGCCCCAGTAATAGGCCAAGCCTGGCTAACAGGGCAGGGATCGCCATTGTCCCCATGGTGGTGAAGTCTGCTAAAGAAGCATTGCACACCCCCTGCTTTTTAACTGTACTCCAGTACTGAAAAAATAGCTGCCATAAACCACTCCCACACTGATACGATGCTGTGCCTCAACATCTCTACAGCGTTGGCTGCAAAGAACAACAGCTCGAACTTACAAGGAATTCTTACAAATACAAGTAAGATTTAAATATCCTAAGGAAGCAGTCTTGTCCTTTCTGAACCTTCTTCAATCCACCATACTATCTTCTCACTCTTTTATCTTTTGCATCATCTGGGTGGCTTTTGTTTAGACCATGGGTATGCAAGTGGGGGGGGGGGGGCTAGCTAGAGCTATCTGGGGCATAATGCCATGTTGTTTACCTCTGTGATCATCCCTTTACATCATTTATCAGCCAATCACTGACTTCCATTTTGTGCTGTACTATGTCTATTTGGCTGCATTTTGTGCCCATTTTTCTTACTAGGAGGGGACCAAAATAAGGTAAGTTGATATTTTTCAGCTATTTTTCATGTTTTTATCTGTTGTATTATTTTTGCATGTGATCTTTGAAAAAGGCTTTTGCCAAAATATTGGATTATTATATATTCTTCATTTGCATGTGTTCATTTTGTTTTCTGTCATTCTTACTTCTGCCTGTTTCCTTACTCTTACTATCTTCTTGTAAAACTGAACCATACACTTCCATCTACCCCATTCATCTTATTTCTGCATGGGTTCAAAGGCTTACAGTATTGATCAGTTAGTCAGGCATGTTTTTCCCAGTCTGCTCATTTATAGTTCCATCTTGGCATCAGTTTTGGTTGTTGTGAGACATGATCCATGTGTATTGTGAACTTTATTTGTCTGTGATCACTACCTGTGAGCTGGTCAAGCACCTGTCTTTCAACTTTGTGATGGATGTCTGCTGTGCAGAAAGCTAGGTCTGAGGTGGAGGTAGTCTGCCATGGAATAGCAGCCACGTTTTTCTTCTGCCTTGTTGATCAATTGCAGGTTGTTATCTATCCCCCAGTCCTCCACTTCCTCACCTCTGCTATTTGTTTCCAGGTATCCCCATCTGTTAGAGGCTGTTAAAGTCTCCAGCAGTTTGTGGCTGCTATTTTCAAGCTCTCTAATGACAGAATTTTATTTAGTGGGCAGTGGACACCATATTTTGATGATTTCAGTTGGTGTTGTTTTGTCCACTCCTAAAATTTCTGACTGGTTTCCAGTATTCACTGTTATTTCACTGCTTACAAGGTGGTTCCATGTAAAAATCAGTACTTCTCCCAGGACCTTCCCTATCTAGATGGAATGTCTGAAAGCCTCTGATGGAGAATTTGTTATCTTCATTTAGATGTGTCTCCTGTATGCAGGCTGTCTACCTGCTCCTGTTGTAGGTGTTTCATTAGAAGGTACTTTTTATTAAATAATCCTGAATTCCACTGCACGATGTTGTGTGTTCTTGCTTTTTGGCAGTAGTGTCTGACCCTTCTCTCTGTGTCTTGGCTCTACAACACAGAGGTGGGTGGCCATCAGTAGCATGGGGTGGACTCCTTTGAGGCATAAGCTCCTGTATTTACTCCACCTGGCGGGTCTCCATGGGGTAAGCATCACAGTTTTTCCATATAATCCATGATGTCATAACTGTGTTGCTTAAAGCATCCATCTTCAGTGGCATGTCTGTCAAGTTGCCCTTTTTAGCCTTTGGCTGTCCCCAGCTGCCTACAAGGCAGTAGATCAGAATCTCTCTTTGTCTGATCCTTTCCCTACAAACTGTCATATTGGGAGATCCTGTCAGTAGCTATGCTACTGCTACTGCCAGCATAGCTCTTAGTACCACTGTAATATTCAAGCCCCTCCCCCCACAATGATTAGGTGGGGACTCCAGCATGGGACACGAAAACAAATGAAATATCATCTCTTCTTCTGGTCCTTATCTGTTTAGAGAATCATTCATTCATTCATTTACATGTCCCTTGTGGAACTTTGCCTCCCTAACAGCACTCCTGTAGGGCTCTCGGTTGAGCAAGATGGCCTGCTGCTGATGCATCCATTTGCAGATCATCAACGATGTCTTGCAGCCATCTTCGCCTTGGTCTTCCTCTCTTTCTTTTAACATTATGTACTCTTCCAAGATGGTCTTCTCTAAATTATCATGATGTTTAAAATGTCCAAAATATTTAAGTTTTCTTTGTTTTATCCTCTATACTAGCCAGCCTTCTTCAATATTACGTTTTTGTTGTATGGTTTAGCTATAACAGGTCAAATTCAATGTTATTTTTCTAAACTCTAATATTGATAATCTGCATTTGACAGACTTTAATGATAAAATCTTTACGTATGGTCAGAGCCACACAATAAATGATTAGTTCTTTCACTTTATCTTGTTGTAAAACATTTTTAATTAAAATGAAAATAGGTAAAGGTAAAGGTAATGCTGTCATGCCTTAGAGGCACATAGGGATATGGTGTTAGTGCCCATAATTTCCTTGACCTGTCAGCACACTAGAGGGTGATATGGTCAGTATCACGCCTGGCTTCCTTTCCTTCCCCAACTCCAGAAGAAGTCAGGTACCCATTTCTACAGCAGGGTGACTGGGGTGCCTCCGGCTGGATTCGAACCCCTGACCTTCACCATGAGAGACCAGTGCACTAACCACTTCGCCACCAAGACACTCATAATGAAAATGGCAAAAATAAATTATCTCATAACTGTCTGATAATGAAAACTCCCTCTATCTTGTCTAATGTCTCGCATACATTTCATCCTTTAAGGGTCAAACCAACTTCTGGCATTTTGCTTTGTATAATTGAAAATTTATAGATTTGTGTTATTTCCTCTATCCACCTCCTGCATAGATGGCCTCTTCCTCTGTCTCCAACCATTCTTAGCATGAAAGTTCTCTGTTGTATAACACAGTAGTACAATATTGTGATATGCCATCTTTTACTTTTCTTCTTCTTCTTCGTTCGCTTCTACAACCAAGATCACCCTGTGATCCTACTGAATTTACTCCTGTGGTCCTTGATAGGTCCTGTGGTCCTCCTGTGGCCAAGAGGACCACAAGAGGTTCAGAGTATCGTGGGGCTTGGGCCTGTATTCTTGGTGGGTCACAGAATCGGGATTGCTTGACACTGGTTTTCGTTGCACCAGTTTAGTCTAGAGTTGGACTTTCTCGCCGGAAAACCTCAACGTGTTTTGGATATCAATATATCCCTACCGAGTGAGAGGTGGTTGCCCATCTAGTCCAGTGTTGGACTTTCTTACTGGAAAACCTCAGCGTGATTAGGATACGCATATATCCCCATCAAGTGAGAGGCGGCTGCCTATCTTGACTGCACTGGTCCAATGTTTCTGACTTCAGCTTTTTTTGGTCATGGCCGCAACCTTTCCTAGTTGTGATCAGGATGTAGCTTTTGTCCAGGAGGATGAATCCTCACCACTAGTAAGTTTCAACCCTGGGTTAAGCCAGTTTAGGCATATTATCCCAGTATGGGTTTGTTTAGGATGTGACCGACCTCTAGAGCAGATGTACAGTGACATGAGCAGTCATCAAGTTTCACCCCTGGGTTAAGCTGATTTAAGCATACTTCACTAGTATGGGTGCATATCGGACGTGGCCAACCTATAGAGCAGAGGTGCTGTGGTATGAGTAGCTCTTGCCATGAGACTACTGGACATAGCAGTTAAATTTCACTTTATCCTTTCCATCACCTTTTCACAGAGGTGCCGCACGGCAACACTAACTGCATTTTCACATTTTCTTCATTGGCCGGGAGGAGTTTCACCCCATGCACAGCAGCTGAAGAATCTCGCCAACAGCATCCATCTTTTACTGATTGATCATTGCATATTTTTAACTAAATTCATCAGATCATTTCTCAGATTTGTTCTAATGGTTTACCTTTCTGACATTATCAACTTGTGTCCTGGCCCTCTGATTAAGTACACTTCTTAAATCTTCTAAAGGTTTAAGTCTGCTCACCATCAGCTGACACACATTCTTGAACTGATGAAAACATGGAGTTCAAAACATAAGGCCATTTATTTTATTAGCATCAAGAATTTATATTTAAAGAAAAGTAATAAAAGAAACTTGAAAAGAAATGATCCATAGAAAATTTTTAAAAACCTATTTACTTACACACCATATAATTTAAATGAGGTGCCTAAAGGTGATAATTGATTATAGGTACAGGACTGACCTCAGCTAACAAAGGTTATTATACAGGAGGGCCGTGAATTTCGAGATTGGGCACAGGGGGCAATTGAACTTTGGGTTCAAGATTTCATCCAGAATCACTGTGGGTCTTCTAACATAGTAACATATACAGATGGCCCAGTGACACATAACAACAGAAGTGGTTGGGTTTTGTTGTCTACCACAATAGAAGAGTCGTGGCACAGGGTTCGGGAACCTTTGAAGTTACCACATCAAGCATGCAGATGGAAATTGAGGCTGTATCAGCGGCAATGGAATGGTTAGTTGTTCATGATGTGGTTAATGGTGTCATTGTGACCAATTCACAGAGTATACTTTGCAAGACTGAGAATAAAATTGCTTCAATTAAGTATGGGTTCATCTGTTAAGTCAGTCAACTGTGACAAGCCTAATGTGGCTTTACTGTCCAAGGCATGCGGGAGTACATGGCAATGATGTAACAGACAGACCTGCCGGACAGGCTAAAATAAATGACAGACTGACAATGGACAAAGAGGATATTGCTAAAGCTGTATTGGACAGACTGCAGGAAAAAGAAGAGCGAGAATGGAAGAACAATGTAGATCTGAAGAGATTGTTGGAGCTAGGACAAATTAAATCCAAATTGTGTGGCAGAAAACGCACTGTAAACAGTCAACATTTGACAGGAACATACACTTGGATGGATGCTGCGGCATGCAACAGAACATATATGAAGTTGCCCAAATGCAGTGAAGCAGGAGTCTGAATTCTGAACTTCAAACTTTACTTACACACAGACAACCAAACTTATTAAAATGCTGGAAAAATAAAACAAAATAATTCAATGCTCATGTAAACATAACATGTGATGTTGTAAACAATAAATTACAACTTACCCTAGTTTCTGTTGCTTGAAATTGCTCTCCTAATTTCTCTAGTTCTTCTTTGACTCTTGTCTCTATAATATGCAACCTATCTTCAAACTCCCTCATTATCACATTTCTCTCTTGAGTTTTTGAGAATGTCTCAAGGGTTTCCATATTAGTGTCCATTTTTGTAAATAAAGACTGTGTGACCTGTTCTTGTGAGGCCATTCTGTTCAACAATTCTTTTATTGAAGAATCTGTTTCTTTAAAACTGGCTTGTAGAGCATAGATTTTACATTCAACAATCTCTGTGTTTCCATCAATTTTTTGTATCTTTCTTTCTAGCTCTTCATTCATGTCATTTCTAAACAAATTTGCTTTTTCTTCTAGCATATCCTGCTTTACAGACAATTTCTTCACAAGCTTCTCTAAATTCTGAAGCTTAGATTCACATTGTTTCTGTATTTCTGTCTGTTTGTCAGTAATCTTCTCCATGTGCTTCTTCACCCTCTTCTTTTCTTGTTTATCAGCCATAGAAAAATCATTCATATGTCTGTTTAAGTCTGACAACTTGGCTGTTACATTTTCAAATCTGTTGTCTGTTTCTGTCTGTTGCTTTGTGATCTTCTCCATATTGCTACGAAGAGAGTAAATGGCTTCTTCAATGACCCCAAATTTTGCCAGAACTTGATGATGCAACAAATCTCTCTCTGTCAATAAACAAAACAATGGCTCCTTTAGTCAATCCAATATCTACAAAAACTTAACATAATAACCCATAATCAAGTTGTAAAAACTGATAGAAGAGCCATAAAATATAACCTGAATGTTGGAAAGGGGAAGAAGGAAGTATGTCTGAACTGGTAATACATAAACAGTAGTACCTCCTTTCCTCAAACTGTAAAACATTAAGCTTATCTCTATAACTGATGAGAATGTATCCAGAAGAAAAGAAACTGCCAATAAAATATTAATTCTTAAAAAAAAAAATACAGTTTATTCTTATTTGTCACATTGTAACAGAAGAACATTTCTCAGAATATGACTCTGATTTGATTACAAGCTTATTTTTGTGTGTGTTTTCACTTGTTCTCATTAAAGCAAACAAACAAATAAAATATAAGAGGATTACTTTATACAGAAAATGTATCGGGTTTTCTTTTGCAAAACATAATGTTACAAACTTTTGTTATCAGACTAAACTTAGAGGAATCATTAATAAATAATAAGCATCAGAGATTCAGACTGAATGAAGACAGAAATTTTGTAATTTACATCAGTACAATTTCTACCATGAGCTAATTCTCTCTCTCTCTCTCTCTCTCTCTCTCTCTCTCTCTCTCTCTCTCTCTGAACCTTAAGTGCCCCGGGCACATGGGACTTTCACAAGGGTTTTCCACAAATGCCTGTCCTTTGCCTTTTTTTTCTGCTCCTGCCCAGGTGAGCCCTCTATTGCTCAACATCCTTTCTGTTGTTCTTCTCCATGTCTCTTTTGGTCTACCCTTACTTATTTTCCCCTGTGGTGTCCATCTTAGTGCTATTTTTGGTAGTGAGTTGTCAGTCATTCGGAACACATGTCCCAACCATGGCCAGCGTCTTTCATCAATAGTTGCTGCCAGTGGCTTCATCTGCATTTCTGCCAACAAGATATTATTTCTTATGGTGTTTGGCCAAAATATTTTTCTAATTCTTCGTAAACATTTAGTCTGGAAAGAATTCAACTTGTTTTCTATGGTTTTGGTGATTTTCCAGCATTACTTCCATAGAGTAGTACACTTAGAACAGTACTCTTAAATATCCTGATTTTCATATTAATGCTTAATTTTTTAGATTTCAATAAAGTCTGCAGCACTGCAAAAGCCTGGTTTGCTCTAGTAAGTCTGCTGTTGATGTCCCTGTGCTGTCTCCATTTTCTACTAATCTACTGCCAAGGTATAAAATTCATTGACCTCCTCCACTAACTTGCTATTTGCCTTGATTACATTTCTGTTGTTCACATTTTGCTTCATTAACTTTGTCTTTCCTACACTGATCTTTAGTCCTATGTTGTTTGCATTCTGAGTTAGCGTGTTTATTTTATCTTGCATATCTTTGTGACTGCTTGATAGTAGACAAATGTCGTCTGCAAAGTCAAGGTCCTCCAGCACTGTATCAAGGGTCAATTGTAATCCTCTGCGTTTGTCTGATGTTGCCTCCTTCATTAACCAGTCTACTGCCAAGATAAATAATGTTGGTGATAGTACACATCCCTGCTTCACTCCTGTTTGTACCCT
This sequence comes from Achatina immaculata, assembly GCA_009760885.1. Classification (NCBI taxonomy): domain Eukaryota; kingdom Metazoa; phylum Mollusca; class Gastropoda; order Stylommatophora; family Achatinidae; genus Lissachatina; species Lissachatina immaculata. Next base: position 3,226,167 of record CM019720.1, read on the forward strand.
AAAGCTGCTGGAGGTATGTTCTCAACAGATAACTTTGCACTGAAAACCCTTGTATAGAGCTTTGATTACATTCACTATCTTATCGGGGAGGCCATGCCATCTTAAGATTTTCCACAGTGCATCTCTGTTGATCAGATCTTTACTCTCAGAATAATACTTGAAGAACATATTGAAAAGCAGAAATCATTAATACTGAACTTCATAGATTTTAAAAAGGCACTTGATAGCATACACAGAGATTCATTATGGAGAATTTTATGTCTATATGGAATACCATCTAAAATTGTCAACATCATTAAGGACTTATACAATGGATATGGTTGTGCAGTCAAGACAGAAGAAGGGATGAGTGAATGGTTCCAGATTGAAACAGGCGTGAAACAAGGATGTATACTGTCTCCTTTACTTTTTGGGATTACAATAGACTTCATAATGAAAAAATGCTGCACAGGTAACACAGGTATTGACTGGGTACATGGGACCCAACTAGAAGATCTTGATTTTGCTGATGACATAACTCTTATCAGTAATAATGTGAATTCCATGCAAGAAAAAACAGATAGCCTGTCTTCACTGGCTAGCAAAATAGGACTTGAAATTAACAAGGACAAAACAAAAATAATGAAAATTCCCATCAATCAAAATGGAAAAATACACATAGAAGTGACAGATATTGAAGAAGTCAATCAATTTGCATACCTTGGCAGCTACATAGACCAGGATGGTGACACTAGAAAGGAAGTTAGGATCAGAATTGCAAAAGCAGCATCAATCTTCAAGAATCTTGAGAACATATGGAATTCAAAAGTTATAAGCACAAAAACCAAGTTAAGACTATTCAATTCAAATGTAATATCCACTCTCATTTATGCATGTGAAAGCTGGAAAACAACTAAAGAAATAGAAAAGAAATTAGACTCTTTTTAAAACAAATGCCTAAGGAAAATACTCGGCATCAAGTGGAATGAATTCAAGAACAATGCAGAGATAAGACAGATGACTGAACAACAACCAGTCTCATGGGTGATCAGGAAAAGGAGATGGACATATGTTGGTAACTTGATGAGAAGAAATGATCAGAGAATCCCAAAACAAGCTATCAAGTGGAACACAACAGGCTGAAGAAAAAGGGGCAGACCGCGTGAAACTCTGAAGAGGACATTATTAAGAGAGGCCAAGTTAACAGGCATAAAATCCTTTGATGAGGTTGAAAGACTCGCCGAAGACAGGAAAAATTGGCGAACTACTTTACGAGCCCTATGTGACGTTTAACGGCACGGGAAGGATATAAGATATAAGATCTCTGTTGATACTGTCAAAGGCTTTCTCAAAATCTATAAACAATGCATATGTTGTGCTATACCACTCATTTGCCTGTTCTAATATTTGTCTAAGTACAAATATGTGGTCTATGTATGATCTTCCTTTCCTAAATCCTGCCTGCTCCTTCTGAAGTTTTCCCTCAAGTGTTGGTACAATTCTGTTGATGATTATTCTACAAAATACTTTACTGGTGAGTGGCAGTAGGGTAATGCCTCTCCAGTTCCCACAATCTTTTAGGTCACCCTTTTTTTGGTAGTTTTACTATAATAAGCTAATTAAATCACTGTAAACTTCACAACTTTCAGTACAAAGTATCACAACTTTTAATGGCCACCAAAAAACTTCATAACTTTCAGAGGCCGCTATAAACTTCACAACTTTTGTAACCAAAGTGGCAGAAATACTGAACATTTAAACAGTAACACTTTATCCTGTCTTATTTCTGCCACGGCTGACTTATGAAATTCAAAAGTGGCTAAAACTGAGATTAGTACTAACCAACCTGGATCAGAATCTGCAGTATGTGTATGCTGTTGTGCAGTCACCACTACTGGAGTTGGTTGAAGTGCAGCTGCAGATTTTAAAACCTGTTGTTTTTCCTGTGATGTGTTTTCTATTGCAGACTGTGCCTTATGCT
>CM019720.1:3228226-3272112 GCA_009760885.1 Achatina immaculata
ACCAATAAAGATACTAAATATTTCAGCAACCAAGAATGATACAATTGTTTGGTTTTGTTTCTCTGAAGCAGAAACTCATCAAGTTTTATGGACAAAAGACAGTCACTTTATTGACCTTAACAGATCTCCACCTGTACTCCTTTGGTTGCTCAAGGCAGTACTCAACCTCTGTCTATGTGTTAAGTAAAGTCTGTGGTGTCACTGATTCACAAGCAGTGATTATTCTCTGGTGGAGATCATCCAAGTCCTGCACAGGAGTTTGGTATACAAGGCTCTTTATGTATCCACACAGAAAAAAGCCTGAGGTGGTAAAGTCAGGTGATCTGGATGTCTGTTCAATGGGACCTCCCCTCCCAATTCAGTTTTGCAGGAATTTTCTCTCATTTGATGCTTGTATTTTGTGACCAAAAATCTGAAGAAAGAATGTGTCAGAACTTAATGCTACAATCAGCCAGGATGTCACTCCTGTGTCAACTAAAATGATGTCAAATAAAACTTTTTATAGATATTTTTTAATATTGTAGAGAATGATGAAAATTAAAAAAAGAGTACATTTTTAACAATAATTTGCATTATTTACAGTTTAATATTCCAATGTTTTCTTTGCTTTGGTTCAGAGATTAAGATGCAGTAATTATAATATATAATTATAATGGAAATTAATCATTATTATAACAAGAGCAGACTGTGCTGAGGATACAGGCAGAGTTTGCCATGACTGAATCACAAACTTCATGGCCAGTGAACAAACTGATAGGGTTTATTATTATGATAGGATAACAGTGGATTAGAAACCTTGAAAAGTACATTGAATGATAGCTTCTCCCAAAATATAACTGGGAAAAAGTATTTGATTTACATAGTCAATGAATGAATGAAGAAATTTTATTTACAATTTAGCATGCAGGCTCATTTTAAAACATTCAAATGAAGGAGAATGTGATATTAAATATGATTTTGAAAATGAATATGACAGTAGTTATACTTTATTACACCTTTCATGTACTTTTTCTTGTTATTGATGTTCTGTCTGAAATAAATAAACTTGTTTTTGTGAGCAAATGTTCACAGTTTAGTAGTTTTGTTTTTAATAATTTCTGTTCAGTCTTACAAGTGCTCTCTTCTACCTTCTTGTTGTTGTCATGTTTTATCTGTTTCAGTTTTCTGTGTGTACTTGTATACATTCATATCTTAACAGTTTTGGCAAAAGTACAAGAATGCTGACAGTCAAGTAATATCCAAAGATGTGAGAATAGCCAATTTCAAAGATAATGAAAAGCATGGCTATCTGGTTTTACATAAAAATTTCTAATATGGATAAATAATGAACATATCCTGGAAATATAAAACACTTCTCAAAAAAACACCATATGATAAATTTGTATGTTGCTGTTTGCATACTTTATTCGTAGATAGTCACTGAATACAAGCACTATAGATGTCAGTATTGCAACATTTACAACTCAAAACTCTATTCTCAAGTAATTTTAACTCAGTTAAACTGATTTCAACACAGGTTATAATGATAAATCCTGCATGTTATCACTCACACTATATTTCCTGTTTTGAAAAACAACACAATATTAAGCAGAATAAAATAAGCCAAACAAAATAGCCAGAATGAAACTCTTCTAAACTGGTTCCACTACCTTCTACCTAACATCAATCACTCCTATTTTACTGCCTAGATTTTTTATTTGACTGACTCCTCACACTCTTGTTTATTTGACAGACTCCCCACATTCTTGTTTATTTGACTGACTCCTCACATTCTTGTTTATTTGACAGACTCCCCACATTCTTGTTTATCTGACTGACTCCTCACATTCTTGTTTATTTGACAGACTCCCTATATTCTTATTACTTTACCTGCTTTATCCTACACTTGTTATTTTCATCCTCTAATAATCTATCCTTTGTCAAAACTGTGTTATCAAAAATCTCTTTGTTAGTTGTGGAAGAAGAAAATCATTAGTTCTAGTCAAAAATTACTCTTTAGAAAAAAAAATACATGACCTGTCTATTCATAAACCTAACAGTAATTGCTCTATTCTGACTTTGGTTCAGCACAGCATGATTTTCCACACTCTACATCAAAATATTCATGCCTGGTCAACCACAATGCATTTCTCAAACTGCATATTTTTTAAACAACTCACTCCAGGTGAAGTAACCTTTTCACTTAGACATGCAAGAAGAAGAAGGAGGAGGAGGAAGAAAAAGAAGAAAAAGAAAAAAAAAAAAAGAGGAGGAGGAGGAGGAAGAAGAAGTCACAGACTTGATGTAAGTGAGACAAAACAAGAAGGAATATGTCCTAAAACCTTTCATTTTGTTTCCTCCGATCAGAATATAGACACTATTACCACATCCTTTGCATGCATCACAGACATAGAACTGAGCTTCATAATGCTTATATGTATAATTTTAAAGAAGTTTTGTTCTAATGTATCTGGACTCAAAGAGACATGGGCTGCAGAGAAAATGTTGGTAAATGTTGATAGAAGCTAACACGGTGGTCAGTGATCCATAGGTAGTGTATGCATCAGGGTTGATGAAATATGACTGCAGGAAGAGACAACCAAGAAGACAGCAAAGAACCAACAGAAGTGGAAATATCATGCTACAAGCAGTTCTGTGTATCTAAAGGGATAAAAGAGAGAGAATACTTAAGGAAATAATTTTACGCAAAAATGCTAATGTCTTTTACATAACAAATGTCTAATATTTTTTGGGGGGGTTTGCTTGAGAGATTTCTTTAAAACATAAACAGTTAGCAACAGTAAGGAATTTATTATTTTTTAATGATGTTTTTTTTTTTTTTTTACACACGTAAGGGCGCTGCTAGATAAGTTTACCACCTCACGGTGGTGAGTATTTTTAGATTAAAATCTTAGCCTGAATGGAAGGACCACCTTGTTGATTCGTGGTACTTTCCATGCCAGGTAAAGAATTTAAATTATCTGTTCACAAAAGCAATTTTTAATTCAAACATTACATGACTATCTAATCTTTTCTCTCAGACAATGGCAAATAAGAATAATTTAATCTGCATTATAATAATTTTAGTATCAGTGACCTGTGTCAAGTAAGTGAAAAATAGACACCTTCATTATCTTTCTTGTGACAGAGATACGCAGTCATAAGACTAAAACAAATACATAGGCATCACATGAAAGAGTTACAGATCTTTAAACTAAAAGAAGTACATGTGTGTCAAAAAAAATTATTTCAATAAACCATTCTTTTGAGGCTGACATGTAGCATTACTACATCCAGTTGGACCAAGAAAGTAGAAAGAATCAAGTACTTTCCCAGAAAACAACATGCAAACCTACACTCTCTTCAGAGATTTATTTGGCCAAACTTGGCCCAAGGAAGGAGAATGGCTGAAAAATTGTAGATCATGCATTAAGAATGTTGAGTTTCATGGAGGTGACTCATCTTATTGTTTCAAGTGGTTGAACGTATGAAATTGAACACAAGAACTTGTCCTATCTCCTTGGTACTACAAAGCATGATGTTTTTTGCAGCTGAAGCGGTGAAGATATTGAGTAACAACATAAGTGGGAGTGGGTTGAGGCGGCTATTTTTTTCAGTCACTGCGCGGAGGTAAGCAGTAACGGTGTATGCAATATTTCTTTAGCAGACTCCACTGCTACGAGGACTATAACAGTCATTGTCTCGTTAGCAGAGTTGGGTCTGTTACTGGTGGTACCAGCATAGTGGTGAGACAGGGTTTTGGTCGGCCAAGATTAATTCACAATCCCGGTACAAACATGTGAACCAAGGTTCTCTGACTGCCATATCTGAGTGCGCCTTCATCGCCACCCCCCCCCCCCCACAAGTTTTTTTTTTTTTTAAAATAGTTTTAAAGTCTCATGAGAGGTCTGATTCTAAAGCCTGCTCTGGGAAATTCAAAAAAAGGTCCAGTGATCCTCGTTCCCCATGTTATGTTGAAAGAAATTAACGTCACAGTCAATTATCCTTACCTGACTAATTGTATCAGGGTTGATGAAATATGACCAAACAAGTCCTTCTTCTGCTTCATAATGATGATCTTGAAAATATAGTCTAACTGGGTGAAAAGGGATCACAAAGGATCATTTGTGTATGATTTTTTTTTTACATCTATATTTCCAGCAAATATTAACATGTCATTCAAATAAAACTCTGTGTGTGTGTATATATATATATATATGCATAGTTACATAATAAAAGGGTGTTTGAACTAAACATATAAACTTGTAATGAGAATGAGGTGTATGCTGTTGAGATGCAACTTTGATCTGAGTGTAGATGATAAAACAAATAACATAATTGCTTCTAATATTTGGTCAGATATTTAGGTTATATTCTGAAGCTCAATCTGCCCGACAGCCATCTTCACTTCTTTTACAGGTGGCTTAGTCTGGGGAGGGTGGTATTAAAACGGGATTGATTGATTGATTGATCTTTATTTCAAAAGGGTTAAGAATTGGGCATGCAGGCCCGTCTAAAATTCAGCCCTTTATCATACATCTTTCACTCTATTCCAGACATTCTACAAACATGCTGTTCATATAACAAACATCTCTCTCTCTCTCTCTGAACCTTAAGTGCCCAGGGCACATGGGGCTTCCGCAAGGGTTTTCCACAAATGCCTGTCCTTCGCCTTTTTTTCTGCTCTTGCCCAGGTGAGCCCTCTATTGCTCAACATCCTTTCTGTTGTTCTTCTCCATGTCTCTTTTGGTCTACCCTTACTTCTCTTCCCCTGTGGTGTCCATCTTAGTGCTATTTTTGGTAGTGAGTTGTCAGTCATTCGGAGCACATGTCCCAACCATCGCCAGCGTCTTTCCTCAATAATCGTTGTCAGTGGTTTCATCTGCATTTCTGCTAATAAGATGTTATTTCTTATGGTGTTTGGCCAAAATATTTTTCTAATTCTTCGTAAACATTTAGTCTGGAAAGAATTCAACTTGTTTTCTATGGTTTTGGTGATTTTCCAGCATTCACTTCCATAGAGTAGTACACTTAGAACATTACTCTTAAATATCCTGATTTTCATATTTATGCTTAGTTTTTTTGATTTCCATATATTCTGCAGCATTGCAAAAGCCTGGTTTGCTCTAGTAAGTCTGCTGTTGATGTCCTCTGTGCTGTCTCCATTTTCTACTACTCTGCTGCCAAGGTATACAAATTCGTTGACCTCCTCCACTAACTTGTTATCTACTCTGAGTACATTTCTGTTGTTCACATTTTGCTTCATTAACTTTGTCTTTCCTACGTTGATCTTTAGTCCTATGTTGTTTGCATTCTGAGTTAGCTTGTTTATTTTATCTTGCATATCTTTGTGACTGCTTGATAATAGACAAATGTCGTCCGCAAAGTCAAGGTCCTCCAGCACTGTGTCAAGGGTCCATTGTAATCCTCTGCGTTTGTCTGATGTTGCCTCCTTCATTAACCAGTCTACTGCCAAGATAAATAATGTTGATGATAGTACACATCCTTGTTTCACTCCTGTTTGTACCCTAAAGCTGCTGGAGGTATGTTCTCCACAGATAACTTTGCACTGAAAACCCTCATATAGGGCTTTGATTACATTAACAATTTTATGGGGGAGGCCATGCCATCTTAGGATTGTCCACAGTGCATCTCTGTTGACGACACTGTCAAAGGCTTTCTCAGAATCTATGATAATGCATATGTTGTGCTATGCCACTCATTTGCCTGTTCTAATATTTTACTAAGTACAAATATGTGGTCTATGCATGATCTTCCTTTCCTAAATCCTGCCTGCTCTTTCCGAAGTTTTTCCTCAAGTGTTGGTACAATTCTGTTGATGATTATTCTGCAAAATACTTTACTGGTGAGTAGAAGTAGGGTAATGCCTCTCCAGTTCCCGCAATCTCTGAGGTCACCCTTCTTTGGTAGTTTTACTATAAGCCCAGTTTTCCACTCCTCTGGGGCTTTTTCTAGATCTCAAATTTGTTGTAATATCCAGCAAAGTTGTTTTGGTGTTTCTGTTTCTTCTGCTTTCAACATCTCAGCAGTCACTTCATCTTCACCTGGTGCCCTGTCTGATTTTAGCTTCTTTATTGCCTCCTTTACTTCATTTATTGTTATTGGTCCTGTATTGATGTTTAGTTCCGTTTTTGCTTCAGGTATGTCTATTGTTTGTGCTGCTTGTGTTCTGTTTAGTAGGGTGTTAAAGTGTTCCCTCCATCTTTCAATTTTTTTCTCTTTCTCCACTGACCAGTTGTCCATTTTGTGTTCTTACTGCACTTTCACATCTTGTGTTGAAGTTACCTGTCATCTGCTTTGTGATTTTATATATGGTTTTCATGTCATTTGTATATGCTGCTTTCTCTGCTGTTTCTGCTAAGTTGTCATAATATTGACGTTTATCTTGACGGCATGATTCCTTCACTTCTTTATCTTTTTGTGTATAATTACTTAAAACTCGTTCCTTAAGCCGTTGTGATTTGTTGTTCAGTAATTTTTTCTTGATTTCTTTTCTTTGCTCTATCTTTTCCCACGTGGTCTCGCTTATCCATTCCTCTTTTCTCCTTTTCCGATATCCCAGCACCTCTTTTGCTGTTTCCTGTAGTGTTTTATTGAACTCTAATATGGACATTTCTGCTTCGTCTTGTAGGACACTGAAGCGGTTCTTAAGTACTATTGAGAATTCATTTCTTGTTTGCTGGTCTATCAGTTTTCTTGTATCAAAATGTATCTTTCTGTGTTCTCCGATTTTGGCTTTCCTTAATTATTTTAGTTTTATTTTTGCTACCAGAAGGTTGTGATCACTTCCTACATCTGCTCCTTTCCTTGCTCGCACATCTTGTAGTGACCATTTCCACTTGTTGTTTATTAGTATGTGATCGATTTGGTTTTCTGTGTTTTTATCTGGTGACCTCCAAGTCACCTTATGGATGTTTTTGTGTTGGAAAATTGTCCCTCCGATGGTCATCATGTTTTCTTCACAGAAACTGCACAGTCTTTCTCCATTTTCATTTATTTCTCCGATTCCTTCTCTTCCCATGATTCTTCTTCTATCTTCATTTCCTTCACCTACTTTTGCATTGAAGTCGCCCAAGATGAGTAGCATATCATGCTTGGGTATTGTTTCTACTGTTGCTTGGAGGCTGTTGTAAAAATCTTCTTTTAATTCCTCTTCAGCTGCTTCTGTTGGTGCATAACAAACTATAATAGACATCTTCGTGAATCTTGAGTTGAACCGTGCATATAATAATGTCTCATTTATAGCTGTCCATTTCAGCAATGCTCTTGATGCTTCTTTTGTTATAATCAATGCTACTCCTCCTTCATGATGATCTTCTTTACCTGACCATATTATTGTATCTTCTGTGTGCTGTGTTGTTAATTTCCTTCTTCCTTGTCCTGTCCATTTTGCTTCTTGTATTCCTAGTATGTCTAGTTTGTATCTGTGCATTTCCTTGATGGTTTGTGCTAGTTTTCCAGTCTGGTTAAGTGTTCTTACATTCCAGCTGCCTATTTGCATCTTTTGTTTAGGTTCCAGGAGGTCTGCAGTCGGGCTGGGGACTTCCAGTGGCTGGCTTTCATCCACAACCTTCATGGGCTCAGTTTCCTGATACGCATTTCTCCTTCCACCTGCATTTGTTTTTTCCCTTGCTTCCGTTTCTGTAGCAGTCTGATAGTTTTTTTTACCAGATAGGGTTGCTGCCCTATGCTGAACCCTCCTTAGTCGCCTTTTACGATCATGCGTGGTAGGGTACAGTGGTCCTATTCTTTGCAGACCCCGGGTACCACACGGGGGATAACAAACATAACTAACATTGAAGCTGAGAGACATAAAATAAAATATAACATTTACGTTTCGCTCTTAAACATTCACTCAGTACAGAAGTAACTATATACATTATACAGGTACAAAAAGAGGATTTAGGGGTGAATAGATAAAAGTGAGATAATGTTCTTATGTGTGTCTATGGTATTTTGAGGCAATAGAGGTGACTTGGAACTCTGCAGTGTCCCGTTCTTAGCAGAAAGATTGTGGTTTGCTGATATCTCTCTACCTGATGAATGGGTTCTTGTTTTGCTTCTTTTTAAATTCCCCCTCTACCTGTTTGGTGTTTAATTTCTTGTGGATGATGGTTTTTGCTTCTTGATATGTTACTGTGTAGTTAACTCGCGACATGGCGGGTATTAAATCTGAAGGACATCCTCATCCATAGCCACCGTAGGCGGTATCCTGCATTTGTTGGTATTAACAAATATAACCATCCTCGCTGACCTCCCTACAGTACGGAAAACGAAATCGATTACTTTTCCTAGAACCGTCCTCACATTCCATGAGAGATGCGCGAGTCCCGAAACGTAATACACTGTATCGTGTGCAAAATGTGTAGGATAATTTACACTGGAATAGGCGGGTTCCGACCACAGGCAGCTATCGTCTTCCTTTAGTTCGGGAAAAATCAAAACTACGACCATCCTTTAACATCTAGACCCCAGCTACCTGCCGGTTTTACGTCCACTTTTAAAGTGAGTGGAATCACTGTTCGCACCCATCTCTTCTGTCCAATACAGCAACAGGATCTAACAGTCGTCGCTTGTCGTAACCTGTAGCAACTTTTACGCCAACTTTGGGGAAAATGAATGCAGCACATTACACGGACGGATCACATGGCAATAACGGAATGACCACACGATCCGTCCCACCTGTGTCCAAAACCTACTGTTTCCCCATCACCAGCCCAATCTAGTTACCTGTGTTTCATTCCACTTCACGCTATCACATTAAAAAAAAAAACCTAATTATACAGAAGGCCAGTGCAGAGATCACTAGATGCAACTGTTCTAAGGACTGTTATTGCCGGAGGTGGGGTGGAGGATACATCGTTCTCCACTCCAATGGTGTGCGTCTCAAGTAGCCTCTGGCAGTCAAGTCCAGTTCCTGGGCTTCTCGTGGCAGAACTGTTTAAACTGACAGGAGAAGGGGCGAAGGCGATTGAATACCAGACGTTTCGGGTAGATGAGAGTAACGTTTGGTAGCTCATCTACTGCTGCTGGCGAGATTATTCAGATGCCTTGCGTGGAGTGGGGCTCCTCCCGGCCAGTGAAAAAAATGTGTGACTATGGGTTTCCGTGCGGCACTGTTGAAAAGGTGAAAGAAAGTAATCAGTAGTCTCGAGGTCAGGACTGCTCAAATCGTGGCACCTCTGCTCTGGAGGTCGGCCTCGTCCCATGTACACTCATACCAAGCGAAGTACCCAAACCGGCTTAACAACAGGGGTTAAGACGCTGCTGGCGAGACTCTTCGGATGCCGCGCGTGAAACTCCTCCCGGTCAATGAAGAAAATGAGGAAAAGCAATATGGGTTTCCGTGCGGCTCTAATGTGAAAAGGTGATGGAAAGGAAAGTGAAACTTAATCAGTATGCCCAGTAGTCTCGCGGCGAGAGCTATTCATGCCACGGCACCTCTGCTCTAGAGGCCGGCCACGTCTGATATACGCTCGTACTGGTGAAATGTGCCTAAACTGGCTTAAACCAGGGGAGAAACTTTGCTACGCAAATCACAGTACCTCCGCTCTAGAGGTCAGTCACGTCCTAAACACGCACATACTGGGATAATATGCCTAAACCGGCTCAACCCAGGGGTGGAAGTCACTAGTGGCGAGGATTCGTCCTCCTGGACAAAAGCTTCGTCCTGGTCACAACTAGGAAGGATAGCGGCCACTACCACAAAATGCTGAAGTCGGAGACAGTGGATCAGGGCAGTCTAGGTAGGCAACCATCTATCACCCGGCGGGGATGTGTGCATATCCTAATCACGCTGAGGTTTTCCAGTGAGAAAGTCCAACGCTGGACTAGTTGGGCAATCACCTCTCACCCGGCGGAGATACACAGGTATCCCAAAACACGTCGAGGTTTTCCGGCGAGAAAGTGCAACTCTAGATTAAACTGGTGCAACGAAAACCACGGTGTCACGCAATCCCGCTTCCGAGACCCACCAAGAATACAGGCTGAAACCCTATGATACTCTGAACCTCTTGTGAACAAATTTTGTATGATTAGACCTCGAAAAAATCGTAGACAAAGCACTTTAGTGAGACGTGAGAGAAAGAAAAATCACAAGGGAATTACCTGGGATTCGAACACGGACTCCGGTAGGACGAGCAGCCGTCTAGCCAAGAGAGAACAGCGTACTATCTTATAGCCCTAATCATACAAAATTTGTTCTCTTACTTTACTGTTCCAAAGCCTCGTAGTTTCCTATTTATAAAAAAATTATAAAAAATTGAACCTCTTGTGATCCGTTCTGGGATCTCGTTTGGTCCTTTCGGGGACCACCGGACCTACTGAGGACCACAGGAGTAAGTTCAGTAGGATCACAGGGCGGTCTTGGTGGTTGAAGCGAGCGAAGAAGAAGAAGAAGAACTAGATGCAATAGAGAAGTAATGTCTAAAATGATTTTGAGAGTACTGTGGACATCAAAGATAACAGATGGGATGTGTTTAACACAAGGCAGCAAAAAAAAGGGGGTCAACCTAATTTTATAAGACGTAAACCGTGGACATAAAGCAAGAACGGATAGAAAATAAAACAACAGGAAAAAAATAGGAAGAAAGGCAATGAAAAGACAAAAGCGATTGTTACGAACGTGACAGTATGATAGAAAGTCAGCAGAATAAACTGATAAAACATCCAGATCTGTTGATAAACTTGACTACTGAATTCTCTAAAACATGACATTTAGTAATTATGATGATGATGATTAGTATATAGATATAAACGCGACAGCCGTAGTAAAGCTGTGCTTTCTAGTAGTCTATATGTACTCCGATCCCGCCTTCATTATTTCCTCTAGTGTTTGGCGGCTGACAGAATTAGCTCTGTTTTCTAGTAGTTATTATTCAAAATACAGTTGGTGTTGCTTACAAAGAAAACAGATAAATAAATATATAGCTGTTGGCTACAAAAAATCACGTGTAATTAGGAAAAATAGCTGATCTAAAAATGTATATCAGAGCTGCAGAAACTTTCGTTCTTGCCCTTGTAGGGAACTGTTACTTTCTTTTATTTACCAGCATAGATGTGTGATATTAATCTATTGTAATACAAACGAAAGCATATAAATAAAATCGTGTTGTCATGTTTGCATTTCTCTTCCGTAAACATTTTCATTTTCTTTTTATTAAACGTGCTTCAAATATTTACTTCATCTTCGATGTGGAGGAGTGAAATTCTTGGTCTGACTCTTAAAAAAAAAAAAAATTTAAAAAAAAAAACAGGTGCAAATTTCTTGTCATGACCGTAAATAGAAACTGAACTTTTCTTGGAAAAGGAAAAAAAAAAAGATTTCGTGTACAGAACGAAGTAAAGGTATACTAGATATTTGTAAAACTAAAGATTATGTTCAGTTTTCTTTTCTAATTATAAAAACGCTTAAAAATTTGACTAGTATTAACTTTACTTTATGTACTAGCAATTCACGATAGTATACAATAATATGACACGACTGTAGCTGTGCTCCAGGTGGGAGCTGTGGTAGCTGTCATTTTTGTGCAGATATTTCCGTATGTAGAATGCATTCTTGTACCATTGGCTTTCTACTCTACTTGTCACTTTCTGATGTACAAGTAGGTCCCAGTGTAAGGGAGAAAATACAAGCGTGATATAACAGTAATGGAAAGTCAATTTAGAATATGATAAAAACATTGTTACAAATTTGTTATAGATCTCATACGAGCATCATAATCATGTAGGAAGTATATCCTGATATCTACTGACAACTCTAAGTACAGTGTAATCCAGTGTGCCTCTCCGTGTATGCAGGTATTCTTTGTTTTCAGAGTCCAACTTTACCTAATCACAGAGTGTTGACTAGCATTTATTACAACTGGATTGAGTGGAAAGTGATGGTAGCAGGAGAGACTGCATCACTTTTGATTAATTCAGTCCTACCTTTCTTCTATTAAATTGTCAAACTTTACGATATAAAATCGTCATGTTTCATAGTAGCATACAATCATGCGTCTCCACAGATTTCAATCTTTGATGATGATGATCAACATCATCATGTGCCGTGCCGACTGGCGTTGGCTATTATGCTTCTCCAGAGTACACGATCCTTCATGCAGGCCATCAGTTCAGTTGGTGATCTCCTCTCACACCATCCCGTCAGACTGTCCAATATCATTTCTCTTGGTCTTCCTCTTGATCTTCTTCCTTCTATTTTTCCTGTTGTTATAATATTTTCAATGCCCCCTCTTCTCATTGCATGTCCTATGAAAGTACATTGTCTCTCTCTTATCTTTTTGACAAGGTTTTTTGTCACTCCAGCTCTTCTCATACATTCTTCATTAGTTATTTTTGCTGTCCAGGGGATTCGCAACATTCTTCTAATAAACCACATTTGTGCTGCTTCCAATGATTTTTGTGCAGACTTGCCTATTGTCCATGATTCACTTCCATATAACAAGATAGGTTCAATATAGCATTTTAGGACTTGTTTTCTAACACTCATTGATAAAGATGTGTTAGCTAATATGTTTCTCATTCTCTGAAATGCAGTCTTTGCTTGGCCTATTCTGTTCCTAATTTCTGTTCTGCATTTCCCTTCTGAAGTTATTACTGCTCCAATGTATTTGAATTTCTGCACCTGCTTTAGAATAGTTCCGCATCTTTGATGCTTATATTTAATTTTAGATTTTGTTTCTTCTGTTTTATAGCAGAAACCATTTCATACAAAATATAGAATATAACTATTTAGAACTGGCATCACAACAGAAGTAATTACATTAAATGCAATACTTAATTATGGCACTTGTCATCTTAGTCTTATTTTTGTCCACAGAGGAATGGGAGTTTTCATTCATGCTCTTATGAATTTTCTGTTGCTAGATTGTTCTGTTTCCAGACTTTCTTCTTCAGACTGCTCAACTCTAAAAGAGAAGACAAAAATAATAAATAAAGTATATAAAGCTAGACTTGTTTTTCTGTTTTACCACTTGCTGAATATCTGCTGTACTTGACTGCAGGCTAATCTTATACAAATATCTAAATTTATCCCAGGTAAATTCATAATTATGTAACAGACAAATAATGAATAATTACTGCCCATTTTCAGATGGCTGGCCCTAACCAAATTAATCTGGAATATGTGCTTCTTAAACTAGAGTTTGTAGAGAAACTTCATGGTCGTGTAAATGCTGCTGTGGCTGATTACATCAATGAGGTTATGTATGTGCAAAATGTGCTTTTCTGTATATCTAAAAAGGTAAAGTTAATCCTCTCATGCCTTAGAGGCACATAGGGATATGTTAGTGCTCATATTTTCCTTGACCTGTCAGCACACTAGAGGGTGATATGGTCAGTATCACACCTGACTGCCTTTCCTTCCCCAAATCCAGAAGAAGTCAGGTACCCATTTCTACAGCTGGGTGACTGGGGCGCCTTCGGCCAGATTCGAACCCCTGACCTTCGGTATGAGAGACCAGTGCACTAACCACTTCGCCACTCAGATGCCCGTTTATCTATGTACATTGTGTTTATTTGTTTATGTATTACTGACAAACATTTAAAATATGATCAAAATTATTCAACCACTAAACAAAAAAAAAGAAAAAGATATAAATCATTTAAGAAGTAGGCATTAACAAAAAAAAAATTCCACAGTTTATAAACATATACTGTACATTAACGAATATACAAGATGATATTTAATAGATTACACTCTAACATTTCCCTTTTAATTACATTTTCTAGATATTTTTTCAATAGTTTCACTATACTCATATCATTTGTCAAAATATCTGCAGGATTTCTTAAAATCTTGCTTCCTCTTATGTATCTAAGTAAAATGTTTAATTTTTTAATCTGTAAAATGTGTGTGTGTGTGTGTGTCTTTATATGTTGTGTTGTTTTTGTACGTGGTCCTTGAAAAAAAGAAGGCATTTGCAAAATATTGAAGTTTTGTGTGTTCTTCATTTATACATATTATATCTTTCTTTCTGCCACTCTCATTCCTGCCCACTTTTCTCACTCTTTCTATCTTTTTGTAAAAATGAACTATACACCTCTGCCTACCTTTATCTCTATATTCTATACCTCTGGTTGTTCCTGTATTTTTCTGCTTTTTCTTTTCTAGTTCTAGAAAATAAAAGGTAAACTTTAAGTATTTACCAAATGTTTTTTTCATTAAATTTTTGGTTAAAATCTTTCTCTGTCTCTCTCTCTTTCACTCTCTCTGTTTTATTCACTAATTCATCTACTCTCTCTGTTGAAAAGAAATTCCAGATAGACTAGATTCCAGTGAAGATTCCAAGTTTATTTATTCTTTGATCCATGAAGCTCCTAAAGAATGTCATCATCATCATCATCATCATCATCGTCATCATCATCATCATCATCATCATCATCGCCATCGCCATCATCATCGTCATCGTCATCATCATCATCGTCATCATCATCATCACCATCACCATCACCATCATCATCATCGTCATCGTCTCACCTGAGGCATGTCTATAATTGTTTTTATCTCCATCTAAAATATATACATCAACATACAGTGTCAGATAACACCCATCCCATTCTATGTTGGTTACCCATCTTTCTAATGCCCTGTGCCTCCAACTGGGGGAACAGAAAAAGGATGTTAACGCTAGAATAACCAAGGCCAGGACAGCATTTATCCAGCTTAATAAAATATGGTCATCTAAGAACATCAAAACAAGAACCAAACTTAGACTTTTCAATACAAATGAAAAGACTGTCCTGCTATATGGTTCAGAGACATGGGTTATGACCAAGACAATACAACAGAGGATACAAACATTTATGAAGGATTTTAAACATTAAATGCCAGGACAAGATCAAGAATGAGGTCTGAGAAAGGACAGGACAATAACCTATAAGTCATGTCTAGGAAGTAGAGGTGGATTTGCCATACTCTGAGGAAACCTGACACCAACACAGTAAGACAGGCACTGACATGGAATCCTCAAGGAAATGGAAAATAAGGAAGACCTAGACTTACTTGGAGAAGAGAAATTATAACAGTGCTCAGAGACAAGGGGTGCATATGGAAGGAAGTAGAGAATAATTCCAAGAACAGGGATGACTGGAGATAATTTATCCATCGCCTATGCTCTCAAGGGAGTGAAAGGCGATGATGATGATGTGCCTCCAATTCTGTGTTGATTAACCATCTTTATGATGCCCTGTGTATCCCATTCTGTATTGGTTAAGGATCTTTCTAATCCTTTGCTCGTGTCATTCATGAATTAGGACTTCCAAGTTTTACACCTGGCTCCTTTATTCTTGACAGTGATGCAGTTTCACAGTATCAGGAGTCTTCTGTTTATCTGATTTCTCTCATGACTTTAGTGATAGCCTGCTTAGTCCATTTCCTAACTATTTTTAGCAACAGTAGAGGTAAATGATTGTCTGCAATTAGCTAAAATTAAGCACTTCATCGATCAAGACATTAGGAAGACATACTACATATCTCATATACAAACACATTTAGACTATTGCTCAACAGTTTGGGATGGTTGCTCAGTGTCAAATACAAAGAGGCTTTGCTCACTCCAAAAGCGAGCAGTAAAGCTTATTAGTGACAAAGATCAAGCACAAACAACTAACCATCACAAACATATCAAAATACTACCTCTTAAGAACAGGTTCCTCTTCAACAAAGCCAAGTTAGTACATCAAATTATTTCACGGCATGCCCCGCCTTATCTGTGGAACCTGTTTAAATTTAGCCCAAAGTGCAGCCAACGCTTGAACAACATATGTCTTCCAAAACCTAGGCTTGATCTTTACAAGAAAAGCTTTAGTTATTCTGCTACTCATCTTTGGAATACCCTCCCATCCTATATAAAAAATATAAATTATACTCCTTCCTACAACTACAAGCTTTCCCAATATCTATTTGATGTCGACCACATGCCTCCATGAATTATAACACTTAAAAGTTATCTTAAACTGCTCTTACAGACACCGAATACAATTAATTGTTTTCTGAATAGTCCCGAAAATTTTGTTTAGTAGGTAGTCATTTATTATGTATGTAGTTACTTCTGTACTGAGTGAATGTTTAAAAGTGAAAAGTAAATGTTATATTTTATTTTATGTCTCTCAGCTTCAATGTTAGTTATGTTTGTTATATGAACAGCATATTTGTAGAATGTCTGGAATAGAGTGAAAGATGTATGATAAAGGGCAGAGTGTCAGACGGGCCTGCGTGCCCAATTCTTAACCCTTTTGAAATAAAGATCAATCAATCAATCTTTCATTTTACATTATATCTGCATATGCCAGGTAAAAAGACATTAAGGTTAATTGTTATATCTATTACATATAAAATGATTCAGGATGTTGTCATACTGTAATATCAGCTTGACTTTTATTGAACAAGTTCATAGAGTATGCATTCTCAAGTCTCCAGCTAACTCTGAGCTTTCATTATGTCTTTAGCTCTGAACTAAGAGTTATTTGTCATTGTGGAAGACTAGAGAAAAGCAGAACTAAAAGGACTTATATTTTAACTTTTAGACTCAGAACGGGACACAACAGATTGAGACATCACATGTTTAACAGGCTCAAGATAAGCACAGCTGATGAATGCACCTATGGTACAGACAGAATGACAGCCCAGCACCTTTTACAGGACTGCCCTTCATTTGAAGAAGCAAGACAGCACTTTTGGCTGTCATTTGTATCAATCCATGACAAGCTGTATGATGATCTTAACAGCCTAAGACAAATGGCAGCATTCTTCAAAGATATCCAAGTTGATGTCTGAAAGTGTTTGATGAAGAAGAATATTTTGACTTTTATCACTGGAGCAGAGAACCATGAAGATAAAAAAACAGAAACAAAAAGACATTCAAGTTTGCAGAAACACAATGTCCTTGTTAGTACATTTTCCTCTTTCAACACACAGGAATGTTTTCATATCCAGGAAATGGTAGCAGTCTACTGATATTTTCTTCATAACTTTGTCTTTTTTAATATCAGTTTCTCAGTCATTGTTACCCTTTAATTTTGTGGTCCAGTGATAATTTATGATCTTGTTTAGTCCTACTAAAATTGCTCTGAGTTAGAATTTTTCCATCAGTTCCACAGATGTGGTCAAGTAAGTTTTCTATCTTTTATTTAATGATCTATTTTCTGTTTTTATTTAGTATTGTTAGTTTCTAGGTTACTGTCTCATCCTTTGTTTTTGTGTCAGCTTTATTCCTTACTATATCAGTTTTATTTTTATTTGTGTTTGCTTTATTCTTATTTGTGTAAACTTTATCCCTATTTGTGTTAGTCCTGCTTGCAACTGTGATGTTTATTTCTGCTTGTGAGAGCTTCATTTCATATTGTGATATTTATATACAGGTTATCAGTGCAGGAAAGGACTGGATAGAAAATTCAGGAGATAAGGCAACATTTTCAAATATCTCTCAGAAGATGGACAGTGCTGTGGATTTTCTGAGTCTTAAATATCATGAAATATCAGGTTAGTAGAGACAGGAATGAAACTCAGTGGGATTTTTCTGAAAGCAGAATGTAAATGATAGTGTCTTGATATGATAATAAAATCTAGGAAAAAAAAAGAAAAAAAAAGAGATATTTAGTATATAGATATCTAACATTGTGACATGCAATAAAAATATACTGACAAAGTTGGGGGAACACAGATGCAAGACAAAAGAATTCAGTGTAGGAAATATTATATGCTTCTGTAATGGGTAGACAAGAGACAAGTGAATGAAAACTGAGATGAGTAGACAGGAAGCAAATGAATCAGTGCTGAGATGAGTGGACAGGAGACAAGGAACCAATACTGAGATCAGTAGACAGTATTTGAGGAGAAGTATAGAGTGGTCATCAAGTCTTGCTGTGATTTTAAATTTTACTAACCAAAATTATACAAGTAATGTAAGGACATATTGTATCCAGAACAAATATATATTACACCCAGAGTGCCATGAAAACAAAGCAGTTAAGAAGAAAGAAGAGGAAGTGAAAATTGGTTAAAGTTATTATTTTTAAGCATTTTGTATTGCTTTGTCTGCAGTGAGTTTTAAAAGTGAGTTAGTAATTCGGAAAAAAAGATGGTTTTGTTATAAGATTCATTCTGAAGATGTTTTATATCATAATCTGGATATACTTCTATGAAAAGTGGAAGCATCAATGACCGCCATTATAAATTTTAAATAATAGTTTCAGAATAGATACCTGAGAAGAATTACCTTTAAAAATATGAGTCAGTGGGGAAAATTAAATAGATTTTTAAAAAAATTAACTTCATAACATTTGCTAGGAGCACCTAATGAAAACAGAAAGATGTATGGTACAGTTTTACAAAAAAGATTGAAAGAGTGAGGAAAGTGGCAGAAACAAGAATGGCAGAAAGCAAGATGAGCACACATAACTGAAAGACATACAATAACCCAATATTTCAGCAAAAGATCTTTTCAAGGATCACATACAAAAACAACACAACAGATAAAAACACAAAAAATGTATGAGAAATATATTGACTTAGCCTTTTGCCCTCCGTCTTTTAAGAAAGTCTGACACAAAATGTGCCTACCTAGATGAAGTAGAGCATAAAGTGAAAGCCAAAGATTGGCTGAGAAATGTTGTAAAGGGGTTACCACAAAGGGTACCATATGATAAACAGCATTGCATTATGCCACAAATAGCTTGGCACCATTGGATACCCACGGTGAAACACCCAGATGGCACATATGATAAAAGAGTGAGAGGACACAATAGGGAGCAAATATACTGGACAAGACAGGATACAGTTCTTTTATTAGCAAGTTGAAATACAGGACAAACATGACCTGGATGCCATTCCTAACAAACTGGATATTTCAGATGGAATAAGTTCATTCAAACCCAGTTATCTAGTGTCTGCCATTTAATCCATCTGTAAAAATATCTTATCTTATATCCTTCCCGTGCAATTAAACGTCACATAGGGCTCGCAAAGTAGTTCGCCAATTTTCTTAATAATGTCTTCTTCAGAGTTTCACGTGGTCTGCCTCTTTTTCTTTGGCCTGTTGTGTTCCACTTGATAGCTTGTTTTGGGATTCTCTGATCATTTCTTCTCATCAAGTGACCAACATATGTCCATCTCCTTTTCCTGATCACCCATGAGACTGGTTGTTGTTCAGTCATCTGTCTTATCTCTGCATTGTTCTTGAATTCATTCCACTTGATGCCGAGTATTTTCCTTAGGAATTTGTTTTAAAAAGAGTCTAATTTCTTTTCTATTTCTTTAGTTGTTTTCCAGCTTTTGCATGCATAAATGAGGGTGGATATTATATTTGAATATGAATAGTCTTAACTTGGTTTTTGTACTTATAACTTTTGAATTCCATATGTTCTCAAGATTCTTGAAGATTGATGCTGCTTTTGCAATTCTGATCCTAACTTCTTTTATAGTGTCACCATCCTGGTCTATGTAGCTGCCAAGATAGGCAAATTGATTGACTTCTTCAATATCTGTCCCTTCTATGTGTATTTTTCCATTTTGATTGAGAGGAATTTTCATTATTTTTGTTTTGTCCTTGTTAATTTCAAGTCCTATTTTGCTAGCCATTGAAGACAGGCTATCTGTTTTTTCTTGCATGGAATCACATTATTACTGATAAGAGTTATGTCATCAGCAAAATCAAGATCTTTTAGATGGGTCCCATGTACCCAGTCAATACCTGTGTTACCTGTGGAGCATTTTTTCATTATGAAGTCTATTGTAATCCCAAAAAGTAAAGGAGACAGTATACATCCTTGTTTCACGCCTGTTTCAATCTGGAACCATTCACTCATCCCTTCTTCTGTCTTGACTGCACAACCATATCCATTGTAGAAGTCCTTATTGACGTTGTCAATTTTAGATGGTATTCCATATAGACATAAAATTCTCCATATTGAATCTCTGTGTATGCTATCAAATGCCTTTTTAAAATCTATGAAGTTCAGTATTAATGGTTTCTGCTTTTCAATATGTTCTTCAAGTATTATTCTTAGAGTAAAGATCTGGTCAAGACAGCTTCTCCCTTTTCGAAATCCTGCTTGTTCTTCTCTCATTGCAGTATCCACTATATCTTTGAGTCTATTCAAAATGACCTTGCAAAATACTTTTGACACAACTGATATTAAGGTTACTCCTCTTCAGTTGTTACAGTCACTAAGGTTGCCCTTTTTTGGTATTTTAACAATGATTCCTTTCTTCCAATTAGAAGGGACTTTTTCTTCTTTCCAAATATTGTGAAACATTCTCTGTAGTTGTCTCATGTTGTCACTATTGATAGCTTTTAGCATTTCGACTGTTATTTCATCTTCACCTGCAGCTTTGTTGTTAGCCATTAAATTCACTGCTGTTTCAATTTCATGCAATTTAATTTCATTTAGGTTGACATTTAGTTGTGGGGCTGGTAAGTCAGTTTCAAGGTTTAACAATTCTTTTGGGTGTGGTCGATTAAGTATTTCTTGGAAGTGTTCAGCCCATCTATGCTTTTGGTCTTTATTTGATGTTAATAGTGTTCCAGTTTTGCTAAGGATTGGTCTTTCTTTAGATGCAATATTACCTGTTAGCCTCTTTTGTATGTTATATAAAGTTTTGCTGTCTCCTGTTTTTGCTGCTTTTTCTGCCTCTTTTGCCATATTGTCTATGTATTCTCTTTAAAAATATGCACATGACATTATTGTTAATGACCTACTTCTGAAAATATTAAATATTGCCTGCAAGTGAAGTGTACCAATGTACACTGTATAAACATATTTCAGTGTTTCAAGGAAAACATACTAATCCTGTAAAAATCATTTTCAAAATATATGATATTGATTTAATGATAAACAACTTTAAATGATATGATTCAGTTTGGCAAAACATTAAAAGAGAAATGAGAAACAAACATATAAAAGAATGTTATACAAAAATAATATGTAAGGTTTCATTTTGGTAAATTTTCATTTCGTTATAAGTAAAGTTATAGAGAGTGGTCAAATAATGTGACAAAATGACATTCTTCCTTTTGTAACCATGAACATAATTCAACAATTGTAGAGTTATCTAATTTCTGAAAAACCAGTTCTGTTTTTCTAAAATAAAGAAAGAAGAAATTAATCCATAAGTGAGTGATGTTAGATATGGAGTAGTAATACCAATTTAACTCAAACAGAGAGCAATGGTTGTATTAAAAACAAAAAACAAAAAAAAATTAGATGTTACCTGAAAAAGAATAGTTTCATTTATAAAACATGGAGAAAACAAAACAATACATTTCTGTTCAGCTTAAATTTCAGTTACGTGTTTTTTATATCTTATCTTATCTCCTTCCCGTGCCGTTAAATGTCACATAGGGCTCGCAAAGTAGTTCGCCAATTTTTCAGTTACGTGTTTATTTATAATATATTGGAAGCTGTTGTATTTTTATATAAATATTGATATAACTTGTCTCTCATATTCTGCATATTTTTTTAAACTACGCCAAACAAACAGAACAGCATAGGACACAGACTTCAGTAGAAAACAAACCACGGGAAAGGCAACAAGTGCTAAAACCTGCAGATGAACCTCAGCGAACTATAACAGTGATGGCTACACCACAGTGTACACAAACTACAGAATCAGGACCAGATCAATTGGCACAAAAGTCTAATATAGGTACCTGAATTTTCTAAATAAATTCTCAAAGAAATTAGATCACTTAAAGTTATCAATATTTAAATATCCAGTGTTTCTCTCATTGTGGTTACTGAAATTTGTGAAGTATATGATAGTTATTGACACCTGAGAAGTTTGTGGTGGTCACTAAAAGTTAAAATTATTTATAATAGAAAGGAGACAAAATGCAGAAATACAGTATAAACTTATAATCAAATCAGTCGTATAAATATTAAGAGAAATTAAGTTTTAATAAAACATTAAGAAACTATAAAATATTTAATTCTATTTCTTTTCTGAACATTGATTCTGGTAATTTAGAGAGAGAGATTAATTGATTGATTGATTGATTGATTGATTGATCTTTATTTCAAAAGGGTTAAGAATTGGGCATGCAGGCCCGTCTGACATTCTGCCCTTTATCATACATCTTTCACTCTATTCCAGACATTTTACAAATGTGCTGTTCATGTAACAAATATAATTAACATTGAAGCTGAGAGACATAAAATAAAATATAACATTTACATTTTGCTCTTAAACATTCACTCAATACAGAAGTAACTACATACATTATAAATGACTATCTACTAAACAAAATTTTCGGGACTATTCAGAAAACAACATGAGAGGGAGAAATAGAGAGGGACAGAGGGAGAGAGAGAGGGAGAGGGAGAGAGAAATATCTTGTTTTTCAGTATGTGGAAAAGAGGAATTGCTGTTTAAGAATCATTAGTTTATATCTCCATCATTCAGTTGATAATTTGACAGAATGACTAAAGGAGCCATTGTTCTGTTTATTGACAGAGATAGATTTGATACATCATCAAGTTTTGGCAAGATTTGGAGTGAATGAAGAGGCCATTTCCTCTCTTCGCACCAACATGGAGAAAGCCACAGAAAAGCAGGCAGGTACAGACAAAAGATTTAAAGATGTTGAAGCCAAGCTGTTGGACATAAACAAACAGCTGAGTGATATTTCCATTGCTGAAAAACAACAAAAGAAAAGACTGAAAGAACACACAGACAAGAACACTGACAAACAAGCTGAAATACAGAAACATTGTGAATCCAGACTTCAGAGTTTAGAGAAACTATTAAAGAAATTGACTACAAGACAGGATAAGCTAGAAGAAGAAGGCTGTTCTAGAGATGGCATGAATGAAAATCTTGAGAGAAAGATAAAAGATATCTGTGATGACACTGAGATTGTGAAGTGTAAATGCTCTGATCTAGAATCTTGGCTTGAAGAAACAGTAAAAGATTTGTTCAACAAAATGGTCTCACAAGAACAGGTCACACAGTCTCTGTGTACAAAACTGGACACTAACATGGAAACACTTGAGACAATCTCAGCAAGTCAAGAGAGAAATGATGTGATTTTGAGAGAGTTTAAAGACACATTGCAAGTGACAGAGACAAGAATACAGGAAGAACTAGAGAAATTGGAAGAACAATTTCAACAAACAGAAACTGGTGTAAGTAGTAGTTTATTATTTACAATATCACATTTTAAGTTTATATGTGCATAGAAATTATTTGGTTTTATTTTTCTAGTGTTTTAATAGATTTTCTTTATGTGAGTAATGGCATGGAAAGGATATAGGATGTAAGATGTGAGTAAATAGTGTTTAAAAAAATTTCTATTGATGATTTTTTTTCTTTAAAGTTTGTTTAATTACTTTTCTTTAAATATAAATTCTTGAGCTTTATGTTTTGAACTCAATGTTTTCATCAGTTCAAGAGTGTGTGTCAGCTGATGGTGAACAGACTTAAACCTTTAGAAGATTTAAGAAGTGTACTTAATCAGAGGGCCAGGACACAAGTTGATAATGTCAAACAGGTAAATCACTAGGACAAATATGGAAAATGATATGGTGAGTTTATTTAAAAATCTGCAATGATCCAGTCAGTAAAAGATGGCATGTCACAATATTATACTACTGTGTTATATCACAGAGAACATTCATGCTAAGAGTGATTGGAGACAGAAGAAGAGGCCACCTATGCGGGAGGTGATAGAGGAAATAACACAATCTGTAAATTTTCCATTATACAAAGCAAAATGCCAGAAGTCTGTTTGACCCCTCCATGATGAAAGGTATGCGAGAAAGTAGACAAGATACAGGCAGTTTTCAGTATCAGATAATTTAGAGATAATTTATTTTTGCCATTTTCATTTTAGTTTAAAATATTTTAGAACAAGATAAAGTGAAAGTCAGTAAGAACTAATCATTTACTGTGTGGCTCTGACCATACCTAAAGATTTTCTCATTAAAGTCTGTCATGTGCAGATTATCAAGATCAGAGTTTAGAAAAATAACAGTGAATTTGACCTATTATGGCTAAACTGATAAGGACCATAAGAAGAGATGATATTTCATTTGTTTTCATGTCCCATGCTGAAGTCCCCATCTAACCATGGTGGGTGGAGGGGGAGTGGGCTCGCATATTCTAGTAGTGCTAAGAGCTATGCTAGCAGTAGCATAGCTACTGGCAGGATCTTCCAATATGACAGATTGAGGGGGAAGGATCAGACAAACAGAGACTCTGCTCTGCTGCCTTGCAGGCAGCTGGGGACAGCAAAAGTCTAAAGAGGGCAATCTGACAGATACACCATTGAAGATGGATGCTTTAAGCAACACATTTATGACGTCATGGATTATATGGATAAAGTGTGGTGCTTACCCCATGGAGACCCTCCAGGTGGAGTAAATATCAGAGCTTATGCCTCAAAAGAGTCCACCCCATGCTACTGATGGCCACCCACCTCTGTGTTGCAGAGCCAAGACACAGAGAGAAGTATCAGACACTACTGCCAAAAAGCAAGAACACACAACATCGTGCAGTGGAATTCAGGATTATTTAATAAAAAGTCCCCTCTAATGAAACACCTAGATCTTACTTGTACTTGTAAGAATTCCCTGTAACTGCGAGCTGTTGTTCTTTGCAGCCAATGCTGTAAAGACGTTGAGGCACAGCATCGGTGTGGGAGTGGTTTATGGCAGCTATTTTTTCAGTTCTGGAGTACAGCTAAAAAGCAGGGGGTGTGCAATGGGGACATTGGCGATCCCTGCCCTATTAGCCAGGCTAGGCCTGTTACTGGGCTTACCATGGAGAGGTGGGACAGGGTCATAATCAGCTATGGTTTGCTAACCCTGACGCTGGCATATCAGCCATGGGTCACTGATTGCCTCATCGAACAAGCATCTTCATCCCCCAGGATGTTTAGATAGGGGAGCTAACAAAACCCACTGAGGGTTACAGAAGGATAGAAAGAGCTTGAAAATAAAACTTAAATTGCCTGCAGCAAGAATGAGAAAATGCTGCAAAGTGAGTCGGGCAAGATAAGAAAGTTGGGCATGAATGTCAGAAATAGAACAAAGTTGCAACTATGTGGGGAAGTCACTAAGTAACTCGTAAATTGAAATATTTTATCAATAGCGTTATCAGGTAGTATTTAAATATATCCTTAGATAGTACCATTATCTACATTTATAATAGTTGTCTGTATGGGGTGCAGGGAGTTGCGTGCACATGTGCAAAGCAATAACAAAATGGCTACCCAACTGTTAGTGTGTACCAAAGAAGAACAGAGAAGTGTAGTGCAATTTTTGTAGGCTAAAGGACATTCAGTTGAGGATATTCATAAGAAAATGATTACAGTTTGTGCTGAAAAGTGTTTATCACGTAAAGAATGCCACAATGCAATGGAAACACCTGTCAAGATTATGCCTTCTGCAGGGAAGGTTTTGCTGACAGTGTTCTGGGATTATCAAGGAGTGTTGTTAACCAAGTTCCAGAAGAATGGTGACAGTGTGAATTATGTATCGTACTGTGAAGTTCTGTCAATGCTACAGGATGCAATTCGAAGAAAATATCCTGGTCTGCTGACTAGAGGTGTGCTTCTCCTTCATGACAATGCCAGACCATATACAGCTCTGTTAACCCAAGAGAAAATTAGCCAGTTGTGTTGGGAAGTTCTTGAACATCTATCCTATAGTCCTGACTTAGCTCCAAGTGATTTTCACCTGTTTGGTCCATTGAAAAACCACCTTGGCAGGAGAAGATTCTCAAGTGACAAAGAGGTGGAAACAGAAGTAAAAAAATGGTTCTGAAATCAGACTCCCAATTTTTACACCACGGGTACTGCATCACTGATTACATGATGGGACAAATGTATCAATGTTGGTGCCGATTATGTTGAGAAATAATGTAGGTTCCAAAATTAAAAGTTTTCAAATTACTGTCGCATTTAATTTTTTTGTAACAGGCATTTGTGAGTTACTTAGTGACTTCTTCTCGTTGATGGAAAAGTAAAGTAATTTAAGGAAAGCTGAATTTCTTGTTAATTCCAGCTGAGTGGAGACAGCCACTCTGGAATATAAAAAATTGTTCCAGAACTTTCTGAGATCATCCATCAGAAGAACAGGAGCTGATTGCAGTTACAGAAATGTCCCATTTTTCTTGCTGGTCTCCTTGACAGAAGTGCTTGGTGACTGGTGTCAGTGCCCTCTTAGATATGTCATTCAGATGCTTATTAAACCAAGCTCTTAAATGTAAACCAGTCTTCTCTATATACTTCATATCATAATGCTTGCACACAATGGCATAAATGACATTGCGAGAAGTCTAAGTAAACCCTACTGAAATGATAATGTGAACTTTGGAAAGGACAAGTATTGCATCTAAGGTGATCACATTGTCTGATACCAATGAAAGTCATGTCATCTGACCCGAGGCAACTTCTAACTAATAGGTCCTTGAAGTTCTTGTCCCTTGTCAGTATGCCACCAGTGGAGGTTATACAGAGATTTCTCATGTGTCAGGGTTGGTCTGGAGGAGATGGAGATGATGAAACAAGTACATAGTGGAGACTGGCTTATAGACTTGAAAACTGCTACATGCAGGAGTATGGGACACCAGAACCACATGGTTTGAACTTGAAATTCAGCTATATTTAACCTTTTCTTTTCTCCAAAATCAAAGGTGATTTTGTATGATTAATGTATAAACCAAAATTTTACAGCTGTGTGCTCATTAATTAATACAGCTTTTCTTAAATAAACATTTCATTGTCAGTTTTACTACAATGATTCTGTGTATATTTATATATTTAGTATTGTATATAAGCTACATAGACCAGGATGGTGACACCAAAAAGAATTCAAATTGAAAAAGCAGCATTGACCTTCAAGAATCTTGAGAACATATGGCATTCAAAATATATAAGCACAAAATCCAAGTTAAAATTATTCAATTCAAATGTAATATCCACCCTCATTTATGTATGTGAAACATGGAAAACAACTAAAGAAATAGACAAGAAATTAGAATCTTTTGAAAACAAATGCCTCAAGAAAATATTAAGTATAAAGTGGAACTAATTCAAGAATAACGCAGAGATAAGACAGATGAGCAAACAACAACCTGTCTCATTGGTGATCAGAAAAAGAAGATGGACATATGTCAGTCATGTGCTGAGAAGAAACAAACAGAGAATCCCAAAACAAGCTATCAAGTGGAATACAAAAGGGTGAAGAAAAAGAGGTTGACCACATGAAACTCTAAAGAAAACATTGTTAAGAGAGGCTTGTTTAATAGGAATAACATCCCTTGATGAGGCTGAAAAGCTGACTGAAAACAAGAAATCTTGGCAAGCTACCATGCGAGCCCTATGTGATGTCTGGCAGCACTGGTAGGATGTGATGTGATGATATCACAGAACTGTTTGTGTGTCATTAAATCACTCTTTGGCAGTACTTTATATCTAACTCAAGTGAAGAAAGTGGGAAAAAATATCTTGGAATCATGATCTTGAAGCTGATATTGAGTTTATTAGAATATATTTAATTTAAAATAGCAGACTTTTATTTTGGAAAAAGAGGATGATGTTATTTCTCTAATAATCTGATATTGATGGCACTGAGACTTATAATATCAAATATAAGAGAGTTATGAAATCTGATGTAAACAAAGTTAAACTGTATACATTTTAAAAATATTCCACACCTCAGCTCCACGAGATGGTGAAGAAAGTAGAAACCATATCTCCAAAGGTGACACAACTAGGTAAGCTACAAAATATGGACATCCTCACAAACTGTTTGGTTTGTTAAGGATTTTGTTAACAAAATTTGAAAAAAAAATTGTTAAAGACTTGAGTTATTTCTCTGTATGCACTGTCCTTGAATTTGTCCACATTAATATCTTAAGAACCAGAAACTTATTTTCCATTTCCTTATTCAGTGTTAACATTTGCAGATATTTTCTGATGGAGGCTGTTTTAGCCAAATTTTGACATTCCTTGCTGGTGCTTTAAGTCAAATGTCCATACTCTGTTATACTTATTTTCCAGTTTATCAGCATATATTTTACTTATTTTCCATTTTATCAATGTTTGTTTTATTTATATTTTTATTCTATCAGCATCTGTTTTACTTATTTTCAAATTTATCACCATGTTTTACTTATTTTTTTAGTCTATCAGCGTCTGTTTTACTTATTTTCCATTTATCAGTGTCTGTTTTATTTATTTTTTTAGTCTATCAGCATCTATTTTGCTTATTTTCCAGTTTATCAGCATCTGTTTTACTTAATTTTTTAGTCTATCAGCATCTGTTTTGCTTATTTTTTTAGTCTTTTATTATCAACAAGGGTTAATTTATAAGTTCTCATCATAAGGTACAAATACTTGAAACACACAGTTGATATTAGGTGCATTTGTAGAGCAGGTTAACGTAAGATTAAACACCAATTTTCAAGAAATTAACTGCAACCATTTTTTTTTTACAGGCTACTGAAGTGGTAAGTGATGGTATAAATTTATAAAATGGATAAAATTTCTCATCGAGCAGTCATTCATTACCTCTGCATCAAGGGCTTATCATCAAAGGAGATCCATAAGGATATGGTGGAGACTCTAGGAGAGAGTGGCCCTTCTTACAGCACATTGAAGAAATGGGTAGCTCATTTAAAACATGGAAGGGAGAGTCTGGAAGATAATCCCCATCCAGGAAGACCAAGAATGGTAATCACCTATGAAACTACTAGCAGGATCCATCACATGATAATGGGGGATCGATGACTAACTGAGTGGTACATTGCTACTGAGTTGGGCATCTCCCAGGAACATGTTCATGCCATTATTCACAGTGATCTTCAAGTGACAAAAGTCTCTGCTCATTAGGTCCCGAAACTTCTTGGAGTTGATCACAAATGACAACGTCTCAACATGTCAAGAAAAAATCTTGGTCATTTTTCTGTAGATCCTGAAAAGTTTCTTCAGCAATTTATGTCTATGGATGAGACTTGGGTTCATCATTTTCAACCAGAAACCAAAGAACAGTCAAAGCAGTGGAAACATCATGTATCCCCATCTCCATAGAAAGCAAGGGTGGTTCTGACTGCAGGAAAGGTGATGGCTTCCATCTTTTGGGTTTCAGAAGGTGTGCTATCTTCAAAATGGCAGAACAGTCATCGGAGCCTATTACTCTAATCTTGTGAAGCAACTGCAGGTCAAACTGAAGGAAAAGCATCAAGGGAAATTGATGAGATGAGTCTTCTTTCATCAAGACAATGCTCCAGTTCATAAGTTGGCAGTGGCAATGTCTGCCATTCATGAATGCGGCTTCCAGCTTCTTGACCATCCTCCTTATTCCCCAGATTTGGCCACTTTGGACTATTACCTGTTTACCAAACTCAAAAAAGAGCTCAGTGGTTGCAAATTTGCTTCAGATGATGATGTCATTCATGCTGTAGACCACTTTCTACTGGCACAACATGCTGACTTTTACAAAGAATGGATACATATGCTCCAGGATCGCTGGACTAAGTGCATAAACTTGCAAGAAGACTCATTAATTCATTCATTTACATGTCCCTTGCGGAACTTTGCCTCCCTAACAGCACTCCTGTAGGTCTGTTGGTTGTGAGCAAGATGGCCTGCTGCTGATACATCCATTCAAGGGGACTATGTTGAGAAATAATCCAAAAAAGTTGTCCACAAATAATCTGTTGTACCTTAGGGTGAGAACTTATCAATCACCCCTCATGTTTTACTTATTTTCCAGTCTATCAGCATCTGTTTTACTTAGTTTTTAGTCTATCAGCATCTGTTTTACTTATTTTTTAGTCTATCAGCATCTGTTTTACTTATTTTCCAGTCTATCACCATTTAACATTCTCTTAACCCTCAACTCACTCTCTCCAACCCTCTCCCCCCCTTCTACACATTCACCCCTCCTTCTACATTCACCCCCCTCCCCCTATTCACACACACACACATGCATGCTGATGTATGTTCACCCTAAAATTAATATTAATTTCTAAAAGCAAAAGTTTACAAGAATTACAAAGATAAGGTACTAAATTTTAAAAATTTTCATTCCTCACTGTTAGTATGAGCATATTTGTTATCCACTTCTAACTATTCATCTTTATTTATTGTCTGATGAAGGTATGAGCTGAAATATCATGTTGTTTCTTTACTAAATGAAAGTTCTTACAGTTTTTATACCTGTTATGCCTATGTGAGACAGAATGTACTAGATATCCACTACAGCTATCTTTCATCTCTGAACTTGGCACATGATAATGATGACAGAATATCTCACCTGCATTTATATGACATATTCAGGAAGAAAAATATTCTTTGATTCTGCATTCAGTTTCAGCTATCTAGACAAGGGTATAGGTCAGGACATGAATCCTACAATCAATATAATCTCTTCATACATGCTCCTAGTTTTCCATCTTTTTTTGGGGCCAGATTTGGCTTTTTAAGTCTCTTTAGAAAGAGCAGATTTCCAGGATGAAAATCATTTTGCCATGTGCAGAGATGGGGAATGTCATATGAAAGACATGGTTTGTAATGAAAGGGAAACATCAAAATTTATAATAAGCACATAATAGACAGTATAAATATAACAACAAGAAAGGAGAGATGCATGATATGAGTAAATAAAATAAAAGAAAGTGAGAAGTAGTTGCATTAGAGATAAAACTGAATATTCTTACTCTCCTGTGCACCACAAATGTCTTTTCATTGAGACCAATTTTTTAACTACTTGATTTAAAACATTTGTGTCTTTTATTTTGTCTGTCATATACATTTTCTGTTTTTCTGTTTCATCTGTAATGTATCCAAAAAAATAATTGATGTTACAGAGGTGCACCTTACAACACCAGCCATTGGATTCACTGCTTGGACACATATTGGAGTAAGAAATGTTGTAGATTCAGTTATAACTTCCTATCGTGGTTTCTTATGTAAAGACAGTGACCACTTTAACCTACACACTGGAATTTTCACTGCCCCAGTGGCTGCTACTTATGTGGCTTTTATAAGAGTATCTAAATGGAAAGACAGTAATGACAGTGACATTTATCAAGTCAAATGGAAGAGCACTAATTCTGGAGCCTCAAATCTAATGTCTGTGTGTACTGTGTCAAGTATAAAGTGCGGCAATGCTTGTGACTTGTGTTTGGTACAGATGAATGCTGGAGATGAACTACATGTAGAGACACATAGGAATAGTTTACATAACATCATTGCCATTGTCTTTTCATGTTTTTTAATCAGATAATGTTTGTTTTTATTTTTGTTTTATTTTTTTTTAAAATATTGTATGGGGATGATCACAGAAAAATTCTTTAAATGCAGATAGTCTCCAGTTTACAAAGTGTCTGGATGAATGTTTACCAATAAAGATACCAAATATTCCAGCAACCAATAATGATAAAATTGTCTGGTTTTGTTTCTCTGAAGCAGAAACTCATCAAGTTTTATGGACAACATTAGAAAATCACTTTATTGACCTTAACAGATCTCCACTTGTACTCCTTTGATTGCTTGAGGTGGTAGTCAACTTCTATCTATGTGTTATGTAACATCTGTGGTGTCACTGACTCACAAGCAGTGATTATTCTCTGGTGGAGATCGTCCAAGTCCTGCACAGGAGTTTGGTATATGAGGCTTTTTAGTATACTATTTGCTACTATCATGTGAGAAAATGGGAATTAGAAACTTTAGGAAGTTAGGTTGTAATAGAGTCTTGTCTTGTCTCGCTTCTGTCTCTCTGGAACTGTGAGCTGGTGTCTTTTACAGCCAGTGCTGTGAAGGTGTTGAAGCACAGCCAGTGCTGTGAAGGTGTTGAAGCACAGCCAGTGCTGTGAAGGTGTTGAAGTACAGCCAGTGCTGTGAAGGTGTTGAAGCACAGCCAGTGATGTGAAGGTGTTGAGACACAGCCAGTGCTGTGAAGATGTTGAAGCACAGCCAGTGCTGTGAAGGTGTTGAAGATGTTGAAGCACAGCCAGTGATGTG
Organism: Achatina immaculata; assembly: GCA_009760885.1. NCBI lineage: Eukaryota > Metazoa > Mollusca > Gastropoda > Stylommatophora > Achatinidae > Lissachatina > Lissachatina immaculata. Next base: position 3,260,197 of record CM019720.1, read on the forward strand.
AAGGTGTTGAGACACAGCCAGTGATGTGAAGGTATTGAGGCACAGCCAGTGCTGTGAAGGTGTTGAAGCACAGCCAGTGCTGTGAAGGTGTTGAAGCACAGCCAGTGCTGTGAAGGTGTTGAAGCACAGCCAGTGCTGTGAAGGTGTTGAAGCACAGCCATTGTGTTGGTTTGGGAGCAGGTTATGTTTTTTCATTCCCTGATGTGTGATACTTCTTTAGTAAACTCCACCACCATCAAGACTATGGCGTCCTTGCCCTGTTAGCTATGCTAGGTCTGTTACTGGGGGTACCAATGGTGTGGTGGGACAGGGTCATAGTCAGTTATGGTTTGTTAACTCCGTTGCTAGCATGAGAGCTATGGGTCACTGATTGCTGTAGAGATACTTTTTTTTAAATTCTGACATAGGATCATAAATTAGACAGGACTATTTCAAGAGCAGAATAGTGATAGGAAAGATCTTATAGTTCAAGGTCAGTTAGGTGAAATTAAGAGAAGGCAGTAAATATTCAGATTCAGTTAGTGTTACAGTTCATGGTTTAGAACTTTGGATGAACTTGAAGTTTAACAGATTTACTGAAATCTGACAAGAACAAAGATTAAGAAAGAAAATTTGAAAGTTCTTGCTACTATCCAAGAGAGAAAGTAGAAATTAGAAGTCCTTCTGCTGTGCATTATATGAAACAGACAAGCATTCTAATAATTTTGTATGTAAAATATATGTAAAAATCAGAATAAATTGATAACTAGGAATATAGTAGTTTATAGTGTAAATTTTGTGAGTTTAAATAACTATATAATTGAAATTTAGGCTAGAAAATATAATTAAGGCATTCCAGGTGCATCCATAAGTGGTCTGATCTCCTATTCAGTATTTCCTTCAGTGTACAATAACTGATTACTCCCATGTTTTTTTTGGCTGCCGTTGTCTGAAGCTCTAGATGAATTATTCATTTTTTCACCACCCCAAGTTCACTCCCAACTCCTTCATTCTTGACAGCAATACCAATTCACAAGTGTCAGTGAAGTCCTTTGTTTGATCAGCTTCTCTTCTCAGTCTTCTTCAGGAGACAAACAACTGACCACATCACAACCAATATACTGAGTGCATTATACATACTTGCTTCATATGACATCAAGACCACACTACAATGGATAACAAGCCACATGGATGTCAGAGGCAATAAATATTCTGACAAACTGGCAAAGAATGGAGCCACCATGCCACAGCCTCACATCCCTGCTAACATGAGAACAGTTAAACACATTATACACAACAACTGCAAGCAGCAGTGGATGGACAACTGGGCCAGCAACCCAACTAGAAGATCCCTATATACATAACTGGCATAGTCTAGCCCTGAAGACCATATCAACAGCTTTTGTCATAGAGACCAATGCACAATCTTCATTTTGCACACAGGACACATCACCCATAATAAGCACTTACACAGAGTGACCACTGACCACACACCACAGAAACTGTTAAGCAGCACTTGCTGGACTGCAGTGCATTGAAAGATCTTCAGAAGAACCTGATACTACTACTGACATTCTGTTTGGAGATGTTGAGGAACTGAAAAAGACTTGTACATTTCATTGTCTGGCACAAGGGAAAAAATAGTGAAAACTTGTAAATCTGGGGAATGGGGAAAAACAAGTCAAAGTCAGTAAACTTCTCTTATAGCACAGACATTGCATTACCTTCCTTCAGTATAGCTGAGTGATATGACATTTTTGCATCAATAAATTATGGGGGAAAATAGAAGGTTTTTGTGGATCAAACTCATTTTTATTTTAAAACATTGATTGAATGATCCTTATCTGTTGATTACATGTCTAACCTTAGATAAGTTTCTGGAATATTATTTTCTGTTTTATTTTTACTTTAAAACATTGTTTGAAGGATCCTTATCCATTAATTACATGTCTAACCTTAGATAAGTTACTGGAATATTATTTTCTGTTTTATTTTTATTCTGTTGACATTGGTTACAATCCATTGATTTTGATTCAGTTTTGTTGTAATTCATTTTCTCTCATTTGAGGATGCTTATATTTTGTGATAAAAAATTCGAAGAAAGAATGCACCAGAACTTAGTGCTACAATTTTACAATCAGCCAGGAAGTCACTCCTGTGTCAACTAAAATGGTGTCAAATAAAAATTTTTATGGATCTTTTTTAACATTGTAGAGAATGATGAAAATTTATAAAAAGAGTACATTTTAAAAAATAATTTGCATTATTTACAGTTTAATATTCCAATATGTTCCCTGCTGTGATTCAGAGATTAAGATGCAGTAATTATAATATTAATGGAAATTAATGATTATTATAACAAGAGCGGACTGTGCTGAGGATACAGACTGATAGAGTTTGCCATGACTGAATCACAAACTTCATGGCCAGTGAACAAACTAATAGGGTTAATTATTATGATAGGATAACAGGCATCCACAATAAAATCACAAACATCCATGATAGGATCACAGACATCCTAGTGAAATGATAAATGGATAGAATCAGGGAATCTGGTAGTATGCAGACACTCTTAAAAGGTTAGATATCATGAAAGGAGCACAGATATAGTGATTAGGGGACAAGCTGACAAGCTCACATACACTGTGCATGTTGTTGAGACTTGAAGACTGGAGTAACACTTTTTTTTTTAATACAATGTTGAAATATTACTAGATAATCTATATGGATTAGAAACCTTGAAAAGTACTTTGAATGATAACTTCTCCCAAAATATATCTGGGAAAAGGTCTTTGATTTACATAGTGAATGAATAAATGAACAAATTTTATTTACAAATTTAGCATACAGGTTCATTTTAACACATTCAAATGAAGGAAAATGTAATATTAAATATGATTTTGAAAATGAATATGACAGTCATTATGCTTTTTCACACCTCTCATTTACTTTTTCTTGTTATTGATGTTGTTCTGTCTGAAATAAATAAACCTGTTTTTGAAAGCAAATGTTCACAATCTAGTAGTTTTGTTTTTAATAACTTCTGTTCAGTTTTACAAGTGCTCTCTTCTACCTCTTGTTGTCGTCATGTTTTATCTGTTTAAGTCAGATAAAGATTGACCTCATATACAGAAAATGAGAAGTATTGCAGATGAAAAAGAATAACTTCTTTTGTCTTGAATGTTTCTCTGATTTATGATTTTTTGTTTTTTAATTACTTATTTAATTTTTTTTAAAATTCTGTTTTGTCTGTGTCAGTTCATACACATTTTCTGTTTTTTTTTATTTTTTGTGTAAGAAATAAATTATATTACTGAGTCTCAGTTTAAAACATCAGCTGGCTCCGATTGTCTAAAGGGATGGAAGAGAGGGAGAGAATACTTCAGGAAATAATTTTACGCAAAAATGCTAATGTCTTTTACATAATAAATATCTAATTTTAATTATTGTTTGCTTTAGAGATTTCTTTAAACCTATAAAACATAAACAATTAGCAACAGTAAGGAATTTATTTTATTATTATTATTATTTTTACACATGCAAGGGCACTGCTAGATAAGTTTACCACCTCGCGGTGGTGAGGGTTTTTAGATGAAAATCTTAGCCTGGACGGAAGGACCACCTTGTTGATCATGGTAACTTCTGTGCCAGGTAAGGAATTTAAATTATCTGTTCACAAAAGCAATTTTTAATTCAAACATTACATGACATCTAATCTTTTCTCTCAGACAATGGTAAATAAGAATAACTTAATCTGCATTATAATAATTTTAGTACCAGTGACCTGTGTCAAATAGCTGAAAATTAAACACCTTCATTATTTCTCTCATGACAGAGATACACGGTCATAAGACTAAAACAAATACACAGGCGTCACATGAAAGAGTTACACAATCTTTAAACTAAAACAAGTACATGTGTGTCAAAAACAAAAATCATTTCAATAAACCATTCTTTTAAGGCTGACATGTAGCATTATTACATCCAGTTGGACCATGAAAGTAGAAGGAATCAAGTACTTTCTCAGAAAACGCCATGCAAATCAACAATCTCTTCAGAGCAGAGTTGAGTCTGGTCCAGCATAGTGATGAGACAGGGTTTTAGTCAGCCATGATTAATTCACAATCCTGGTACAAACACGTGAACTAAGGTTCTCTGACTGCCATATCTGAGTACGCCCTCATCGCCACCTCCCCCCTTCTCCTTTTCTGCTTCATAATGACGATCTTGAAAATATAGTCTAACTGGGCGAAAAGGGATCGCGAAGGATCATTTGTACGTAATTTTTTTTTACATATTTATTTCCAGCAATTATTAACATGTCATTCAAATGAAATTATATATATATATATATATATATATATATATATATATCAACAGGCCAAAGAAAAAGGGGCAGACCGCGAGAAACTCTGAAGAGGACATTATTAAGAGAGGCCAAGTTAACAGGCATAAAATCCTTTGTTGAGGTTGAAAGACTCGCCGAAGACAGGAAAAATTGGCGAACTACTTTGCGAGCCCTATGTGACGTCTAACGGCACGGGAAGGATATAAGATATAAGATAAGATATATATATATATATATATATATATATATATATATATATATATATATATATATATATATATATATATATATATATGCTGCATAATTACATAATTAAAGGGTGGTTGAACTAAATATATAAACTTGTAATGAGAATGAGGTGTATGCTACTGAGATACAATTTTGATTTGAGTGTAGATGATAAAACAAATGACATAATTGCTTCTAATATGTGGTCAGATATTTAGGTTATATTCTGAAGCTCAATCTGCCCGACAGCCATCTTCACTCCTTTCAGTGGCGGTTGCGTCTGGGGAGGGGGGGGGAGATTAAAAAGGGAGGCACATAAAAACGATTTAGGGGTGAATAGATACAAGTGAGATAATGTTCTTATGTGTGTCTATGATATTTTGAGGCGATAGAGGTGACTTGGAACTCTGCAGTGTCCCGTTCTTAGCAGAAAGATTGTGGTTTGCTAATATCTCTCTACCTGATGAATGGGTTCTTGTTTTGATTCTTTTTAGATTTTTCCCACCGTTTGGTGTTAATATCTTATGGATTATGGTTCTTGCTTCTTGATATGTTACTGTGTAGTTAGCTCGCGACATCAAGGATACCAAATCTGAAGGACATCCTCATCCATAGCACCGTAGGCGGTATCCTGCATTTATCAGAACTAGAAAATGTAACCATCCTCGCCGACCTCCCTACAGTACGGAAAACGAAATCGTTACTTTCCCCAATACTGTCCTCACATTTCATGAGAGAGTCACGCGCGAGTCTCGCAACTTAAATACATTGTATTGTGTGCAAAATGTGTAGAATACACTGAAATAGGCGGGTTCCGACCACAGACAGCTGTCGTCTTCCTTTAGTTCGGGAAACATCAAAACTACGACCATCCTTTAACACCTTGACCCCAGCTACCTGTCGGTTTAGCGCCCACTTCTAAAGTGAGTGTAATCATTGTTCCCTCCCATCTCTTCTGTCTAATCCAGCAACACGTGATCGAACTATTAAGCCGTCGCTTGTCGTAAGCTGTTGCAACTTTTACGCCAACCTTGGGGAAAATAAATGCAGCACGTTACACGGGCGGATCACATAGCAATAACGGAATAACCACACGATCTGTCCCACCTGTGTCCAAAACCTGCTATTTCTTCATGACCAGCCCAATCTAGTTACCTGTGTTCCGTTTCATTTCACGCTATAACATTAAAAAAAATATATATATACAAAATACCAGTGCAGAGATCACTGGATGCAACAGAGAAGGAATGTATAAAAGGATGTTGAGAGTAATATGGACATCTAAGATAGCACATGGGTGTGTTTAACAAAAGGTTCAAACTAAATTATAAGATGTAAACCTTGGACATAAAGCAAGAAAGAGATGGCTAAAAAATAAAACACCAGGAAAAAGCAGGAAGAAAGGCAATGAAATGATATAAGCGATTGCTACGAACGTGACAGTATGATAGAAAGTCAGCAAAATAAACTGATAAAACATCAAGATCTGTTGATAAACTTGACTACTGAAGTCTCTAAAACATGACGTCTAGTAATTATGATGATGGTGATTAGTATATAGATATAAACGCGACAGTCGCAGTAAAGGTGTGCTTTCCAGTAGTCTGTACATGTCCGATCCCGCCTTCATTATTTCCTCTAGTGTTTGGCGGCTGACTATATTAGAACTGTTTTCTAATAGATTTTATATGTTAAAATACAGTTGCTGTTGCTTAAAAGAAAATAAATAAATACGTAACTGTTGGCTACCACTAAGTAAAATCACATGTAATTAAGAAAATTAGTTGATCTAAACATTTATATCAGAGCTACAAAACAGTTTGTTCTTACCCTGATAGCGAAACTGTTACCTTCTTTTATTTACCTGCGTAGATGTGTGATATTCATCTATTGTAACATATACGAAAGCATGTAAATAAAATCGTGTTGTCATGTTCGCATTTCTCTTCCATAAACATTTTCATTTTTTAAAAAATGTGCTTCAAATGTTTGCTCCATCTTCGAGGTGGAGAAGTGAATTATTAAATGTGGATAAAATTTCATTTTACTTGGTTTGATTCTTAAAATAAAAAAAAAAAATGGTGCAAATTTATTGTCATGACCGTAAATATAAATTGAACTTTCTTGGAAAAAAGGAAAACGATTCCGTTTACAGGACGAAGTAAAGGTATGCTAGATAGTTATAACACTAACGATTATGTTCAGTTTTCTTTTCTAATTATGAAAACGCTTTAAAATTTGACTAGTATTAACTTTACTTTAAGTACTAGCAATTGACGATAGTATGCAATAATATGACACGACTGTAACTTTGCTCCCCCCGTGTGGTACCCGGGATCTGCAAAGAATAGGACCACTGTACCCTACCATGCATGATCGTAAAAGGCGACTAAGGAGGGTTCAGCATAGGGCCAGCAACCCTACCTGGTAAAAAACTATCAGACTGCTACAGAAACAGAAGCAAGGGAAAAAGCAAATGCAGGTGGAAGGAGAAATGCGTATCAGGAAACTGAGCCCATGAAGGTTGTGGATGAAAGCCAGCCACTGGAAGTCCCCAGCCCGACTGCAGACCTCCTGGAACCTAAACAAAAGATGCAAATAGGCAGCTGGAATGTAAGAACACTAAACCAGACTGGAAAACTAGCACAAACCATCAAGGAAATGCACAGATACAAACTAGACATACTAGGAATACAAGAAGCAAGATGGACAGGACAAGGCAGAAGGAAATTAACAACACAGCACACAGAAGATACAATAATATGGTCAGGTAAAGAAGATCTTCATGAAGGAGGAGTAGCATTGATTATAACAAAAGAAGCATCAAGAGCATTGCTGAAATGGACCCCAATAAATGAGAGATTATTATATGCACGGTTCAACTCAAGATTCACGAAGCTGTCTATTATAGTTTGTTATGCACCAACAGAAGCAGCTGAAGAGGAATTAAAAGAAGATTTTTACAACAGCCTCCAAGCCACAGTAGAAACAATACCCAAGCATGATATGCTACTCATCTTGGGCGACTTCAATGCAAAAGTAAGTGAAGGAAATGAAGATAGAAGAAGAATCATGGGAAGAGAAGGAATCGGAGAAATAAATGAAAATGGAGAAAGACTGTGCAGTTTCTGTGAAGAAAACATGATGACCATTGGAGGGACAATTTTCCAACACAAAAACATCCATAAGGTGACTTGGAGGTCACCAGATAAAACCACAGAAAACCAAATCGACCACATACTAATAAACAACAAGTGGAAACGGTCACTACAAGATGTGCGAGCAAGGAAAGGAGCAGATATAGGAAGTGATCACAACCTTCTGGTAGCAAAAATAAAACTAAAATTAAGTAAAGCCAGAATCGGAGAACACAGAAAGATACATTTTGATACAAGAAAACTGATAGACCAGCAAACAAGAAATGAATTCTCAATAATACTTAATTAAGAACCGCTTCAGTGTCCTACAAGACGAAGCAGAAATGTCCATATTAGAGTTCAATAAAACACTACAGGAAACAGCAAAAGAGGTGCTGGGATATCAGAAAAGGAGAAAAGAGGAATGGATAAGTGAGACCACATGGGAAAAGATAGAGCAAAGAAAAGAAATCAAGAAAAAATTACTGAACACCAAATCACAACGGCTTAAAGAACGAGTTTTAAGTAATTATGCACAAAAAGACAAAGAAGTGAAGGAATCATGCCGTCAAGATAAACGTCAGTATTATGACAACTTAGCAGAGACAGCAGAGAAAGCAGCATATACAAATGACATGAAAACCATATATAAAATCACAAAGCAGATGACAGGTAACTTCAATACAAGATGTGAAAGTGCAGTAAGAACACAAAATGGACAACTGGTCAGTGGAGAAAGAGAAAAATTTGAAAGATGGAGGGAACACTTTAACACCCTACTAAACAGAACACAAGCAGCACAAGCAATAGATATACCTGAAGCAAAAGCGGAACTAAACATCAATACAGGACCAATAACAATAAATGAAGTAAAAGAGGCGATAAAGATGCTAAAATCAGACAGGGCACCAGGTGAAGATGAAGTGACTGCTGAGATGTTGAAAGCAGAAGAAACAGAAACACCAAAACAACTTTGCCGGATATTACAACAAATTTGGGATTTAGAAAAAGCCCCAGAGGAGTGGAAAACTGGTCTTATAGTAAAACTACCAAAGAAGGGTGACCTCAGAGATTGCGGGAACTGGAGAGGCATTACCCTACTGCCACTCACTAGTAAAGTATTTTGCAGAATAATCATCAACAGAATTGTACCAACACTTGAGGAAAAACTTCGGAAAGAGCAGGCAGGATTTAGGAAAGGAAGATCATGCATAGACCATATATTTGTACTTAGACAAATATTAGAACAGGCAAATGAATGGCATAGCACAACATATGCATTATTCATAGATTTTGAGAAAGCCTTTGACAGTGTCAACAGAGATGCACTGTGGAAAATCCTAAGATGGCATGGCCTCCCCTATAAAATAGTTAATGTAATCAAAGCCCTATACGAGGGTTTTCAGTGCAAAGTTATCTGTGGAGAACATACCTCCAGCAGCTTTAGGGTACAAACAGGAGTGAAACAGGGATGTGTACTATCACCAACATTATTTATCTTGGCAGTAGACTGGTTAATGAAGGAGGCAACATCAGACAAACGCAGAGGATTACAATGGACCCTTGACACAGTGCTGGAGGACCTTGACTTTGCGGACGACATTTGTCTATTATCAAGCAGTCACAAAGATATGCAAGATAAAATAAACAAGTTAACCCAGAATGCAAACAACATAGGACTAAAGATCAACGTAGGAAAGACAAAGTTAATGAAGCAAAATGTGAACAACAGAAATGTACTCAGAGTAGATAACAAGTTAGTGGAGGAGGTCAACGAATTTGTATACCTTGGCAGCAGAGTAGTAGAAAATGGAGACAGCACAGAGGACATCAACAGCAGACTTACTAGAGCAAACCAGGCTTTTGCAATGCTACAGAATATATGGAAATCAAATAAACTAAGCATAAATATGAAAATCAGGATATTTAAGAGTAATGTTCTAAGTGTACTACTCTATGGAAGTGAATGCTGGAAAATCACCAAAACCATAGAAAACAAGTTGAATTCTTTCCAGACTAAATGTTTACGTAGAACTAAAAAAATATTTTGGCCAAACACCATAAGAAATAACATCTTATTGGCAGAAATGCAGATGAAACCACTGACAACAATTATTGAGGAAAGACGCTGGCGATGGTTGGGACATGTTCTCCGAATGACTGACAACTCACTACCAAAAATAGCACTAAGATGGACACCACAGGGGAGCAGAAGTAAGGGTAGACCAAAAGAGACATGGAGAAGAACAACAGAAAGGATGTTGAGCAATAGAGGGCTCACCTGGGCAAGAGCAGAAAAAAAGGCGAAAGACAGGCATTTGTGGAAAACCCTTGCGGAACCCCCATGTGCCCTGGGCACTTAAGGTTCAGAGAGAGAGAGAGTAACTTTGCTCAAGGTGGGAGCTGTGGTAGCTGTCATTTTTGTGCAGATATTTCCGTATGTAGAATGCATTCTTGTACCACTGTCTTTTTACGCTACTTGTCACTTTCTGATGTACAAGTAGGTTCCAGTGTAGGGGAGAAAATACAAGCGTGATATAACAGTAATGGAAAGTCAAGTTGGAATATGATAAAAACATTGTTACAAATTTGTTATAGATCTCATACGAGCATCATAATCATGTAGGACGTATATCCTGATATCTACTGACAACTCTGAGTACAGTGTAATCCAGTGTGCCTCTCCGTGTATGCAAGTATTCTTCATTTTCAGAGACAAACTTTACCTCATCACAGAGTGTTGACTAGCACTTCATACAGCTGGATTTACTGGAGAGTGATGGTAGCAGGAGAGACTGCATCACTTTTGATTCATTCAGTCCTACCTTTCGTTTTTTAAATTGTCAAACTGTACGATATAAAATCATAATGGTTCATAGTAGCATACAATCATGCGTCTCCACAGATTGCAATCTTTGATGCTTATATTTAATTTCTGATTTTGTTTCTTCTGTTTATAGCAGAAACCATTTTACACAAAATGTAGAAAATAAATATTTAGAACTGACATCACAACAGAGGTAATTACTTTAATTATGGCACTTGTCATCTTAGTCTTTCTTTTGTCCATAGAGAAGTGGAGGTTTTCCTTTTTGTTCTTATGAATTTTCTGTTGCTAGATTGTTCTGTTTCCAGACTTGTCACTTTCTTAGACTGTTCAGCTTTAAAGTAGCTGCTGTACTTGACTGCTTTCTAATCTTATAAAAATGTATAAATTTATCCTGTATAAATTCATAACTATGTAACAGACAAATAATAAATAATTACTGCTCATTTTCAGATGGCTGGCCCTAACCAAATTAATCTGGAATATGTGATCCTTAAATTAGAGTTTGTAGAGAAACTTCATGGTCGTGTAAATGCTGCTGTGGCTGATTACATCAATGAGGTTTGGTGTGTGTAAATTGTGCTTTTCTGTATATCTATGTACATTGTGTTCATTTGTTTATGTATTACTGACAAACATTTAAAATACTATCAAAATTATTCACCCACTAAACGGTTGGAGAAAAAAATAAAAACAAATAAATCATTGAAAGAAGTAGGCACTAACAAACAAAAATTTTACAAGTAATAGACATATGCATTAACAAATAAAGAAGATAGTAAAAAAATAGGTTACACTCTAACATTTCCAATTTAATTGTTCAATCTGAAAGTCTTTACATTTTCTAGACATTTATTCAATAATTTCACTATAATCATATCATTTGTGAAAATATTTGCAGTATTTACTTAAAATCTTGCTTCCTCTTATGTTTAGATCTAAGTTAAGTGTTTAATGTTTCATCTGTTTTTTGTATGTGTGTTATTATATGCTGTGTTGTTTTTGTATATGGTCCTCAAAAAAAGAAGGCATTTGCAAAATATTGAGGTTTTGTGTGTTCTTCATTTATACATGTTATCTTTCTTTCTGCCACTCTCTTTCCTGCCCACATTTCTCACTCTTTCTATCTTTTTATAAAACTAAACCATGCTCCTCTCCTACCTTCATCTTGTCTAGATCCTTTGCCTCTGGTTATTCCAGTCTTTTTTTCTGCTCTTTCTTTTCTAGTTCTTGAAATTAAAAGATAAACTTTAAGTATTTACCAAATGTTTTTTTTTCATTAAATTTTAGGCTATAATCTTTCTCTCTCTCTCTCTCTCTCTCTCTCTCTCTCTCTCTCTTTCTCTCTCTCTCTCTTTCTCTCTCTCTCTTTTATTCACTAATTCACTTCCTCTCTC
>CM019720.1:3272212-3419538 GCA_009760885.1 Achatina immaculata
CCAATACGGCCCTGAGGTCGACCCAGCCTCGCAAAATGGGTACCAGAGAAAATCTGGGAAGTAAAGGCAGCGAGGAAAGGAACTGGTCACCCTACCTCATACGCTGATGACCCAGCATAATGAGGTCCCTAACGCTTCACCCCCTACGGCATTTGAAATGCTATGGGACTATCTTTACTTTACTTTTAATGGCAAATAAGAATAATTAAATCTGCATTATAATTTTAGTATCAGTGACCTATGTCAAGTAACTGAAAAATAGACACCTTCATTATCTCTCTCGTGACAGAGATATGTTGTCATAAGACTAAAACAAATACATAGACATCACATGAAAGAGTTACACGATCTTTAAACTAAAAGAAGTACATGTGTGTCAAAAACATAAATCATTTCAATAAACCATTATTTTAAGGCTGACATGTAGCATTATTACATCCAGTTGGACCAAGAAAGCATCATGCAAACCTATATTCTCTTCAGAGATTTATTTGGCCAAACTTGGCCCAAGGAAGGAGAATGGCTGAAAAATTGTAGATCATGCGTGAAGAATGTTGAGTTTCATGGAGGTGACTCATCTTATTGTTTCAGGTGGTTGAACGTTTGAAATTGAACACAAGAACTTGTTCTGTCTCCCTGGTACTACAAAGCACAATGTTCTTTGCAGCTGAAGCAGTGAAGATATTGAGTAACAACATAAGTGGGAGTGGGTTGAGGCGGCTATTTTTTTCAGTCCCTGCGCGGAGATAAGCAGTAACGGTGTATGCAATATTTCTTTAGCAGACTCCACTGCTACAAGGACTATAGCAATCATTGTCTCGTTAGCAGAGTTGAGTCTGTTACTGGTGGTACCAGCACAGGGGTGAGACAAGGTTTTGGTCAGCTATGATTAATTCACAATCCTGGTACAAACATGTGAACCAAGGTTCTCTGACTGCCATATCCAAGTGCGCCTCCATCGCCACCCCCACCCCCATACAAATTTTGTGTTTTATAGTTTTAAAGTCTCGTGAGAAGTCTGATTCTAAAGCCTGCTCTGGGAAATTCAAAAAAAGGTCGGGTGATCCTCGTGCCCCATGTTATGTTGAAAGAAATTAATGTCACAGTCAATTATCCTTACCTGACTAATTGTATCAGAGTTGACGAAATATGACCAAACAAGTCCTTCTTCTGCTTCATAATGATGATCTTGAAAATATAGTCTAACTGGGTGAAAAGGGATTGCAAAGGATCATTTGTGTGTGTATGTATACAAAGTTTAAGGTTGGTACTACTAATCTATGTACATGTGCCCAGGTGCCCCAAACCGTGGGACATATCCTCCAGAACTGCATCAACTACGAGACACTGAGAAATAATTACTGGCCCAGTGAAACCACTAAAGAAGATAAGCTCTACAGTTCCATACATGAGTTACAAAAAACAGTGAAATTTATCCAAGAGACAGGACTGCAGATATAGACAGACAGTGCGAACGAAGAAGAAGAAGAAGAAGATTTGTGTGTGATTTTTTTTTACATCTATACTTCCAGCAAATATTAACATGTCATTCAAATAAAACTCTGTGTGTGTGTGTGTATATATATATATATATATATGCATAGTTACATAATAAAAGGGTGTTTGAACTAAACATATAAACTGGTAATGAGAATGAGGTGTATGCTATTGAGATACAATTTTGATTTGAGTGTAGATGATAAAACAAATGACATAACTGGTTCTAATATTTGGTCAGATATTTAGGTTATATTCTGAAGCTCAATCTGCCCGACAGCCATCTTCAGTCCTTTCAGAGGCGGATGCGTCTGGGGAGGGGAGTATTAAAAAGGGATTGATTGATTGATTGATCTTTATTTCAAAAGGGTTAAGAATTGGGCACGCAGCCCATCTAACATTTTGCCTTTTATCATACATCTTTCACTCTATTCCAGACATTCCACAAATATGCTGTTCATGTAACAAACATAATTAACAGTGAAGCTGAGAGACATAAAATAAAATATAACATTTACGTTTCGCTCTTAAACATTCACTCAGTACAGAAGTAACTGCATACATTATACAGGTACAAAAAGAGGATTTAGGGGTGAATAGATACAAGTGAGATAATGTTCTTATGTGTGTCTATGATATTTTGAGGCGATAGAGGTGACTTGGAACTCTGCAGTGTACCGTTCTTAGCAGAAAGATTGTGGTTTGCTGTTATCTCTCTACTTGATGAATGGGTTATTGTTTTGCTTCTTTTTAAATCCCCTTCTCCCCGTTTGGTGTTTAATTTCTTGTGGATGATGGTTTTTGTTTCTTGATATGTTACGTAGTTAACTCGCGACATCACGGGTATCAAATCTGAAGGACATCCTCATCCATAGTCACCGTAGGTAGTATTCTGCATTTGTTGGTATTAGCAAATGTAACCATTCTCGCTGACCTCCCTACAGTATGGAAAACGAAATCGATTCCTTTTCCCAGAACCGTCCTCACATTCCATGAGAGAGTCATGCGCGAGTCCCGCAACGTAATACACTGTATTGTGTGCAAAATGTGTAGGATAATTTATACTGGAATAGGCGGGTTCCGACCACAGACAGCTATCGTCTTCCTTTAGTTCGGGAAACATTAAAACTACGACCATCCTTTAACACCTAGACCCCAGCTACCTGCCGGTTTAGCGCCCACTTCAAATGCGAGTGGAATCACTGTTCTGTCCAACACAGCAACACGTGTTCGATCTAATAATCGTCGCTTGTCGTAACCTGTAGCAACTTTTACGCCAACTTTGGGGAAAATGAATGCGGCACATTACACGGGCGGATCACATGGCAATAATGGAATGATCGTCCAACCTCTGTCCAAAACCTGCTGTTTCACCATCACCAGCCCAATCTAGTTACCTGTGTTCCGATTCACTTCACGATATCACATTAAAAAAAAAAAAAAACTAATTACACAGAAGGCCAGTGCAGAGATCACTAGATGCAAAGGTTCTAAGGACTGTTATTGCCGGAGGTGGAGTGGAAGATACATCACTCTCCATTCCAATGGTGTGCGTCTGAAATAGCCTCTGACAGTCAAGTCCAGCTCCTGGCCTTCTCGTGGTGGAACTGTTTAAAATGACAGGAGAAGGGGCGAAGGCGAACATATGGCGACTGAATACCAGACGTTACGGGTAGATGAGAGTCATATTTTGTAGCTCATCTATCGCAGCTGTCGAGATTATTCAGCTGCCGTGCGTGGAGTGGGGCTCCTCCCGGCCAGTGAAAAAATGTGTGACTATGGGTTGCTGTGCGGCACTGTTGAAAAGGTGAAAGAAGGCAATCAGTAGTCTCGAGGTCAGGACTGCTCAAATCACGGCACCTCTGCTCTAGAGGTCGGCCAAGTCCCATGTACACTCATACTGAGCGAAGTGCCCAAACCGGCTTAACCCAGGGGTTAAGACGCTGCTGGCGAGACTCTTCGGATGCTGCGCGTGGAGTGAAACTTCTCCCGGCCAGTGAAGGAAATGAGGAAAAGCAATAAGGGTTTCCGTGCGGCTCTGATGTGAAAAGGTGATGGAAAGGAAAGTGAAGCTTAATAAGTATGCCCAGTAGTCTCTCGGCTAGAGCTATTCATACAACGGCACCTCTGTTCTAGATGCCGGCCACGTCTGATATACATCCATACTGGTGAAATATGCCTAAATCGGCTTAACCCAGGGGTGAAACTTGGCTACGCAAATCACGGTACATCCGCTTTAGAGGTCAGTCACGTCCTAAATACGCCCATACTGGGATAATATGCCTAAACCGGCTAAACCCAGGGGTGGAAGTCACTAGTTGCGAGGATTCGTCCTCCTGGACAAAAGCTCCGTCCTGGTCACAACTAGGAAGGGTAGTGGCCACGACCACAAAATGTTGAAGATGGAGACATTGGACCAGGGCAGTCTAGGTAGGCAACCACCTATCATCCGACGGGGATGTGTGCATATCCTAATCACGCTGAGGTTTTCCGGTGAGAAAGTCCAACGCTGGACTAGTTGGACTATCACCTCTCACCCGGCAAGTATACACAGGTATCCCAAAACACGTTGAAGGGGTCAAACTAAATTATAAGACGTAAACCGTGGACACAAAGCAAGAGAGAGATGGATAGAAAATAAAACAACAGGAAAAAACAAGAAGAAATGCAATGAAAGGGGAAAAAAGCGATTGCTACGAACGTGACAGTATGATAGAAAGTCAGCAAAATAAACTGATAAAACATCAAGATATGTTTATAAACTTGACTACTGAATTCTCTAAAACATGACATCTAGTAATTATGATGATGGTGATTAATATATAGATATAAACGCGACAGCCGCAGCAAAGCTGTGCTTTCTAGTAGTCTGTAAGCGCTTCGATCCCGTCTTCATTATTTCCTCTAGTGTTAGGCGGCTGACAATATTAGCTCTGTTTTCTAGTAGTTATTATTTGTTAAAATACAGTTGCTGTTGCTTAAGAGAAAATAAATAAATAAATAAATAGCTGTTGGCTACAAAAAAATCGCGAGTAATTAGGAAAAATAGCTGATCTAAAAATGTATATCAGAGCTGCAAAAACTTTCGTTCTTGCCATAGTAGGGGAACTGTTACTTTCTTTTATTTACCAGCATAGATGTGTGATATTAATATATTGTAATATAAACGAAAGCATATAAATAAAATCGTGTTGTCATGTGTGCATTTCTTTTCTTTAAACATGTTCATTTTCTTTTTATTTAACGTGCTTCAAATATTTACTTCATCTTCGATGTGGAGGAGTGAAATGCTTGGTTTGTTTCTTAGGGTGCAAATTTCTTGTCATGACCGTAAATAGAAACGGAACTTTTCTTGGAAAAGGAAAAAAAGATTTCGTGTACAAGACGAAGTAAAGGTATACTAGATATTTGTAAAACTAAAGATTATGTTCAGTTTTCTTTTCTAATTATAAAAATGCTTTAAAATTTGACTAGTATTAACTTTACTTTATGTACTAGCAATTCACGATAGTATACAATAATATGACACGATTGTAGCTGTGCTCCAGGTGGGAGCTGTGGTAGCTGTCATTTTTGTGTAGATATTTCGGTATGTAGAATGCATTCTTGTACCATTGGCTTTCTACGCTACTTGTCATTTTCTGATATACAAGTAGGTTCCAGCGTAGGGGAGAAAATACAAGCGTGATATAACAGTAATGGAAAGTCAAGTTGGAATATGATAAAAACATTGTTACAAATTTGTTATAGATCTCATACGAGCATCATAATCAGGTAGGAAGTATATACTGATATCTACTGACAACTCCGAGCGCAGTGTAATCCAGTGTGCCTCTCCATGTATGCAAGTGTTCTTCGTTTTCGGAGTCCAACTTTACCTAATCACAGAGTGTTGACTAGCATTTATTACAACTGGATTGACTGGAAAGTGATGGTAGCAGGAGAGACTGCACCACTTTTGATTCATTCAGTCCTACCTTTCTTCTTTTAAATTGTCAAACTTTATGATATAAAATCGTCATGTTTCATAACAGCATACAATCATGCGTCTCCACAGATTGCAATATGTGATGCTTATATTTAATTTTGGATTTTGTTTCTTCTGTTTTATAGCAGAAACCATTTCACACAAAATATAGAATATAACTATTTAGAACTGACATCACAACAGAAGTAATTACATTACATGCAATACTTAATTATGGCACTTGTCGTCTTAGTCTTATATTTGTCCACAGAGGAATGGGAGTTTTCATTCATACTCTTATGAATTTTCTATTGCTAGATTGTTCTGTTCCCAGACTTTCTTCTTCAGACTGTTCAACTCTAAAAGAGAAGACAAAATTATAAATGAAGTATATAAAGCTAGACTTGTTTTTCTGTTTTACCACTTGCTGAATATCTGCTGTACTTGACTGCGGGCTAATCTTATACAAATGTCTAAATTTATCCCAGATAAATTCATAATTATGTAACAGACAAATAATAAATAATTACTGCCCATTTTCAGATGGCTGGGCCTAACCAAATTAATCTGGAATATGTGCTTCTTAAACTAGAGTTTGTAGAGAAACTTCATGGTCGTGTAAATGCTGCTGTGGCTGATTACATCAACGAGGTTTTGTATGTGCAAAATGTGCTTTTGTGTACATCTAAAAAGGTAAAGTTAATCCTCTCATGCCTTAGAGGCACATAGGGATATGTTAGTGCCCATATTTTCCTTGACCTGTCAGCACACTAGAGGGTGATATGGTCAGTATCACACCTGACTGCCTTTCCTTCCCCAAATCCAGAAGAAGTCAGGTACCCATTTCTACAGCAGGGTGACTGGGGCGCCTCCTGCCAGATTCAAACCCCTGACCTTTGCTATGAGACCCTAGTGCACTAACCATTTCACCACTCAGATGCCCGTTTATCTATGTACATTGTGTTTATTTGTTTATGTATTACTGACAAACATTTAAAATACGATCAAAATTATTCAACCTACAAACAAACAAAAAAGAAGACATAAATCATTTAAAGAAGTAGGCATTAACTAAAGAAAAATTCTACAGTTTATAGACATATACTGTACATTAACAAATACATAAGATGATATTTTAAAGATTACACTCTAACATTTCCCTTTTAATTTCATTTTCTATACATTTTTTTCAATAATTTCACTATACTCATATCATTTGTCAAAATATCTGCAGGATTTCTTAAAATCTTGCTTCCTCTTATGTATCTAAGTGAAATGTTTAATTTTTTCATCTGTAAAATGTGTGTGTGTGTGCGTGTGTGCATGTGTGTGTGTGTGTGTGTTGTGTTGTTTTTGTACGTGGTCCTTGAAAAAAAGAAGGCATTTGTAAAATATTGAAGTGTTGCGTGTTCTTCATTTATACATATTATCTTTCTTTCTGCCACTCTCATTCCTGCCCACATTTCTCACTCTTTCTATCTTTTTGTAAAAATGAACTATACACCTCTGCCTACCTTTATCTCTATTATCATATACCTCTGGTTGTTCCTGTATTCTTCTGCTCTTTCTTTTCTAGTTCTAGAAAATAAAAGGTAAACTTTAAGTGTTTACCAAATGTTTTTTTCATTGAATTTTTTATTAAAATCTTTCTCTGTCTCTCTCTTGTTCATTCTCTCTGTTTTATTCACTAATTCATCCACTCTCTCTGTTGAAAAGAAATTCCAGATAGACTAGATTCCAGTGTAGATTCTAATTTTATTTATTCTTTGATCCATGAAGCTTATTTATTCTTTGATCCATGAAGCTCCTAAAGATGATGATGATGATCATCATCATCACCATCACCACCACCATCACCACCACCACCACCACCACCACCACCACCACCACCACCACCACCACCATCACCACCATCATTATCATCATCATCATCATCATCGTCTCACCTGAGGCATGTCTATAATTGTTTTGATCTCCATCTAAATATATACATCAACATACAGTGTCATATAACACTCATCCTATTCTATGTTGGTTACCAATCTTTCTGATGCCCTATGTCTCCAATTGGGGGAACAGAAAAGGATGTTAAAGCTAGAATAACCAAGGCCAGGACAGTATTTATCCAACTTAACAAAATATGATCATCTAAGAACATCAAAACAAGAACCAAACTTAGGCTTTTCAATACAAACGAAAAGATTGTCCTGCCATATGGTTCATAGACATGGTTATAACCAAGACAATACAACAGAGGATACAAACATTCGTGAACTATTGCTTGAGGAGGATTTTAAACATTAAATGGCAGGACAAGATCAGGAATGAGGTGGTCTGGGAAAGGGCAGGACAAGAACCTATGAACCTACAAATCATGTCGAAGAAGTGAAGGTGGATTTGCCATACTCTGAAGAAACCTGACACCAACATTGTAAGACAGGCACTGACATGGAATCCTCAAGGAAATAGAAAACAAGGAAGACCTAGACTTACTTGGAGAAGAGAAATTATAACAATGCTCAGAGACAAGGGATGCATATGGAAGGAAGTAGAGAATAATTCCAAGAACAGGGATGACTGAAGATAATTTATCCGTGGCCTATGCTCTCAATGGAGTGAAAGGCGATGATGATGATGTGACTCCAATTCTGTGTTGATTAACCATCTTTATGATGCCCTATGTATCCCATTCTGTACTGATATTTCTAATGCCTAGCTCATGTCATTCATGAATTAGGACTTCCAAGTTTTACACCTGGGTCCTTTATTCTTGACAGTGGTGCAGTTTCACAGTATCAGGAGTCTTCTGTTTATCTGATTTCTATCATGACTTTAGTGATAACCTGCCTAATCCATTTCCTATTTTCAGCAACAGTAAGGTAAATGATTGTATCCTTCATTATCTTTTAATATGCCAGATAAAAAGAAATTAAGGTTAATTGTTATATCTATTACATATAAAATGAATCAGGATGTTGTCATATTAAAATATCAGCTTGACTTCTATTGAACAAGTTCAGAGAGTATGCAATCTCAAGTCTCCAGCTAACTCTGAGCTTTCATTATGTCCTTAGCTCTGAGCTAAAAGTTATTTGTCATTGTGGAGGACTAGAGAAAAACAGAACTAAAAGGACTTGTATTTTGGCTTTTAGACTCAGAACGGGACACAATAGATTGAGACATCACATGTTTAACGGGCTCAAGATAGACAGAGACATCACATGTTTAACAGGCTCAGGATAGACACAGCTGATGAATGCACCTATGGTACAGACAAAATGACAGCCCAGCACCTGTTACCGTTAAAGGACATTTGAAGAAGCAAGACCGTGCTTATGGCTGTCATTTGTATCAATCCATGACAAGCTGTATGATGATCTTAACAGCCTAAGACAAATGCCTGCATTCTTTAAAGATATTCAAGTTGAAAGTGTTTGATGAAAAAGAAGAAGAATATTTTGACTATTATCACTGGAGCAGCTTCATAAATCAAGTCCAGAGACCCATGAATCAAGCAAGAAAAAGAAAGACAAAAAACCAGACATTCATGTTTGTTGACATAGAATGTCCTTGTCAGTACATTTTCCTCTTTCATCTCACAGGAATGTTTCCACATCCAGGAAGTGGTAGCAGTCTTCTGGTATATTAACTTTGTTTTTTTGAACATCAGTTTCTGAATCTCTGCTACCCTTTAATTTTGTGGTGCAATGATAATTTATGCTCTTGTTTAGCTATACAAGAATTTGTTGTGAGTTAGAATTTAATTATCATTTCCATAGATCTAGTCAAGTAAGTTTTCAGTTCTTTATTTAATTATTTATTTCCTGTTTTTATTTAGCATTGTTAGTTTCTAGGTTACTGTGTATTTCTGTGTTTTTGTATCAGCTTTATTCCTTATTAATGCATCAGTTTTATTTTTATTTGTGCTTGCTTTATTCTTATTTGTGTAAACTTTATCCCTATTTGTGTCAGTCCTACTTGTAATTGTGATATTTATTTCTGCTTGTGAGAGCTTTATTTCTTATTGTGAGATTTGTTTACAGGTTATCAGTGCAGGAAAGGAATGGATAAAAAGTTCAGGAGATAAGGCAACATTTTCAAATATCTCTCAGAAGATGGACTGTGCTGTGGATTTTCTGAGTCTTAAATATCATGAAATATCAGGTTAGTAGAGACAGAAATGAAACTCAGTGGGATTTTTCTGAAAGCAGAATGTAAATGATAGTGTCTTGATATGATAATAAAATCTGGGAACAAAAAAGTGAAAAAATGAGATATTTAGTATGTAGATATCTCCCATTGTGACATCCAACAAAAATATATTGACAAACTTGTGGGAACATAGATGCAAGGCAAAAGAATTCAGTGTAGGAAATATTATGTGCTTCTGTAATGGGGGACAAGAGACAAGTGAATGAAAACTGAGATGAGTAGACAGTATATGAGGAGAAATATAGAGTGGTCATCAAGTCTTACTGTGATTTTAAATTTTACTAACCAAAATTATAAAAGTAATGTAAGGACATACTGTATCCAGATCAAATGTATATTACATCCAGAGTGCCATGAAAACAAAGAAGAGGAAGTGAAAACTGGTTAAAGTTATTATTTTTAAGCATTTTGTGTTGCTTTGTCTGCAGTGAGTTTTTAAAAGTGAGTTAGTAATTCAGAAAAGAAGGATGGTTTTGTTATAAGATTCATTCTGAAGATGTTTTGTATCAGAATCTGGATATACTTCTATGAATAGTGGAAGCATCAATGACCACCATTATAAATTTTAAATAATAGTTTCAAAATAGATACCTGAGAAGAATTAACTTTAAAAGTATGAGACAGTGGGGAAAATTAAATAGATTTTTAAAAAATTAACTTCATAACATTTGCTAGGAGCACCTAATGAAAACAGATAGGTGAATGGCACAGTTTTACAAAAAGATAGAAAGAGTGAGGAAAGTGGCAGAAACAAGAATGGCAGAAAGCAAGATGAGCACATGTAACTGAAGGACATACAATAACCCAATATTTCAGCTAAAGACTTTTTCAAGGATCACATACAAAAACAACACAACAGATAAAAACACAAAAAATATATGAGAAATATATAGACTTAGACTTTTGCCCTCCTTCTTGTAAGAAAGTCTGACACAAAATGTGCCTACCTAGATGAAGTAGAACATAAAGTGAAAGCCAAAGATTGGCTGAGAAATGTTATAAAGGGGTTACCACAAAGGGTACCATATGATAAACAGCATTGCATTATGCCACAAATAGCTTGCCACCATCGGATGCCCACAGTGAAACACCCAGATGGCACATATGATAAAAGAGTGAGAGGACACAATTGGGAGCATATATACTGGACATGACAGGATACAGTTCTTTTATTAGCAACTTGAAATACAGGACAAACATGACCTGGGTGGCATTCCTAACAAACTGGATATTTCAGATGGAAGAAGTTCATTCTAACCCAGTTATCTAGTGTGTGCCATTTAATCCATCTGTAAAAATATGCACATGACATTACTGTTAATGACCTACTTCTGAAAATATTAAATATTTCCTGCAAAGTGAAGTGTACCAATGTACACTGTATAAACATATTTCAATGTTTCAAGGAAAACATACTAATCCTGTAAAAATCATTTTCAAAATATATGATACTGATTTAGTGATAAGCAAATTTAAATGATATGATTCAGTTTGGCAAAACGTTAAAAGAGAAATGAGAAACAAGTATATAAAAGAATGCTATAAAAAATAATATATAAGGTTTCCTTTTGGTAAATTTTCATTTTGTTATAAGTAAAGTTATAGAGAGTGGTGAGATAATGTGACAGAATGACATTCTTCCTTTTGTAGCCATGAACATAATTCAACAGTTGTAGAGTTATCTAATTTCTGAAACACCATGTCTGTCTTTCTAAAAAATAGAAAGAAGAAATTAATCCATAAGTGAGTGATGTTAGATATAGAGCAAGAAACACCAATTAAACTGAAACAGAGCAATGGCTGTATTAAAACAAAAAAAACAAAAACAAAAAAAAAAACAATTGGATGTTTCCTGAAAAAGAATAGTTTCATTTATAAAGCATGGAGAAAACAAAACAATACATTTCTGTTCAGCTTAAATTTCAGTTACTTGTTTACTTATAATATATTGAAGGCTGTTTATTTTTATATAAATATTGATATAACTTGTCACTCATATTCTGCATATTTTTTAAAACTACGCCAAACAAACAGAACAGCATAGGACACAGACTTCAGTAGAAAGCAAACCACAGGAAAGGCAACAAGTGCTAAAATCTGCAGATGAACCTCGGCGAACTATAACAGTGATGGCTACACCACAGCGTACAAAAACTACAGAGTCAGGACCAGATCAATTGGCACAAAAGTCTATTATAGGTGACTTTTGAATTTTCTAAGTAAATTCTTGAAGAAATTAGCACTTCCTGTGCCTTTGGTCATAAAAATGACGCTTCCGGTATACCCGTTGTGTACCAATGGTCATTATTATGATCAATGGTTTGTTTCAATAAAACAACCGGTGTAACATTTAGATTGTACATATTTCATCCGTGATTCCGGTAACACTTTTCAAAATGGTGAAAGAATGCCTAGTTACGAGCGATGCCGGGGGAGAAAAAGGACGAGAAGCATGGAAATTTTTCAATTTTTGACGATGTAGATGAGAGTATGGACATAGCCTATGGCCACCCCGCTGCTCTTGAATGTATTCCAAGTAGATCTAAACATATTTAGACGACTGGAGAAGTAGTTAGGAGTAGTTAGGAGGTTAGTTCAGACATTCATTCAGCGAGAATGCAACACAGAATCACAATACGAGATCGACAAGTAGATCTACACATCTCAGATGGTAAGTAGTGGTAAGTAGTGCAGATCTAGACCTTGCCGATGGTGAGCTGGCCACAATTAGTGTCTAAAAACATAACATTACGTCTTTTTTCTAAAAAACTCTGCATTTATGAAATTTTCATTCATTTAGCTATACTTTGAAACATATTAAGTATACAGAAGTACATGTAAATACTGTTTTCCATTCCATTTTACAACTTTACCCCATTACAGACCAAAACCCACGTTTTTAGTCTGGCACACAACCATACGTCTGCTTTTCTTCCTCCAGCATGGAAAGAGTTAAATCACATAAAGTTATCAATATTTAAATATCCAGTGTTTCTCTCATTGTGGTTACTGAAATTTGTGAAGTCTGTGTTGTTGACAGCTGTGAAGTTTGTTGTGGCCACTAAAAGATAAAATTATTTATAATGGAAAGGAGACAAAATGCAGAAATACAGTATAAACTTATAATCAGATCAGTCAATCAGTCAGTCATGTCCTTGTGGAACTTTGCCTCCTTAACATCTCTCCTGTAGCCTCTTGGTTATAAGCAAGATGCCTTGCTGCTAATGCAACTATTCGCAGATCATCAACGATGTCTTGCAGTCATCTTTACCTTGGTCTTCCTCTCTTTCTTTTTCCCATTATGTACCCTTCCAAAATGGTCTAAATTATCATGCCATTTAATATGTCCAAAATATTTAATTTTTCTCTCTTTAATCTTCCTTACTAGCCAACCTTCTTGAATATTAATTTCTTGTAGTATGGATATATTTGTTCTTTTTTGTGTCCATGATATTTGAAGAACTGTTCTGTAACATTTACATTCAAAGGCGTTTATGTGTTTCTCAGCTGTTTTGTTAAGTGTCCAGGTCTCACAGGCATATGTTGCGATGGGAAAGATGCAAATCATATGATATAATCAAATCAGAGTCATGTAAATATAATAAGAAATCATGTTTTAATAAAACACAAAATATGAAAGTAAACTGTATGCAATATTTAATTTTCTTTTTTTTTCTGAACATTGATTATGGTAATTTAGTGAGAAAGAGAGAAAGAGAGAGGGACAGAGAGAGAGAGAGAGAGAGAGGGAGAGAGAAATATCTTGTTTTTCAGTATGTGGAAAGGAGGAATTACTGTTTAAGAGTTATTAGTTTATATCTCCATCATTCAGCTGATAATTTGTCAGAATTACTAAAAGAGCCATTGTTCTGTTTATTGACAGAGATAGATTTGATACATCATCAAGTTTTGGCAAGGTTTGGGGTGAATGAAGAGGCCATTTCCTCTCTTCGCACCAACATGGAGAAAGCCACAGAAAACCAGGCAGGTACAGACAAAAGATTTGAAGATGTTGAAGCCAAGTTGTTGGACATAAACAAACAGCTGAGTGCTCTCTCTATGGCTGAAAAGCAACAAAAGAAAAGGCTGAAAGAACACACAGACAAGATCACTGACAAACAAGCTGAATCACAGAAACATTGTGAATCCAGACTTCAGAGTTTAGAGAAAATATTAAAGAAATTAACTACAAGACAAGATAAGCTAGAAGAAGAAGGCTGTTCTAGAGATGGCATGAATGAAAATTTTGAGAGAAAGATAAAAGATATCTCTGATGACACTGAGACTGTGAAGAGTAAATGCTCTGGTCTAGAATCTTGGCTTGGAGAAACAGATTCTACAATAAGAGATTTGTTCAGCAGAATGGTCTCACAAGAACAGGTCACACAGTCTCTGTGTACAAAAGTGGACACTAACATGGTAACACTTGAGACATTCTCAGCAAGTCAAGAGAGAAATGATGTGATTTTGAGAGGGTTTGAAGACACGTTGCAGATGACAGAGACAAGAATACAGGAAGAACTAGAGAAATTGGAAGAACAATTTCAACAAACAGAAACTGGTGTAAGTAGTAGTTTATTATTTACAACATCACATTTTAAGTTTATGTGCGTATAGAAATTATTTGGTTTTATTTTTCCAGTTTTTAAATAGATTTCATTTATGTGAGTAGTGGCATGGGAAGGATGTAGAATGTAAGATGTGAATAAATAGTGATTATAAAAATTTCTATTCATGATTTTTTTTTCTTTAAGGTTTGTTTAATTACTTTTCTTTAAGTATAAATTCCGGAGCTTAATGTTTTGCCATGTTTTCATCAGTTCAAGAATGTGTGTCAGCTGATGGTGAACAGACTTAAACCTTTAGAAGATTTAAGAAGTGTACTTAATCAGAGGGCCAGGACACAAGTTGATAATGTCAAACAGGTAAATCACTATGACAAATATGGGAAATGAAATGATGAGTTTATTTTAGAATCTGCTATTGTAAAAGATGATGTATCACAGTATTATACTGTGTCATACCATAAAGGACACTCATGCTAAGAATGGTTGGAGATGAAGAAAGAAGCCATCTACAAAAAAAGGTGGATAAAGGAAATAACAGAAACCTTTAAATTTTCTATTATATGAAGCAAACTGTCAGAACTATATTTGTATATTTGAAAAAACTAATGATATACTGAGTTTTTCTTATTGAAAGAGTTGATGAACTCAAAGAATTTTTTTAGCTAATTCTTTGGCATCCTGGTGACTGTGATATCATCATCAGTGAACGACCTATATAATTCATCAATATACTTGTGAAATTTCTGACAAGTCTGTCAACCTTTTAGATGTTAAAGTATCTATTGGCACTAACATTCTTTTCACCAACATATTCAGTCTGTCATTTGAATGTCCCTTGCAGAACTTTGCCTCCCTAACAGCACTCCTGTAGACCTATTGGTTGTAAGCAAAATGCCCTGCTGCTGATGCATCCATTTACAGATCATCAGCAATGTCTTGCAACCATTTTCACTTTGGTCTTCTTCTCTTTCTTTTTCCCATTATGTACCCTTCCAAGACAGTCTTCTCTGTTATCACGATGTTGAATGTGTCCAAAATATGTAAGTTTTATTTGTTTAATCCTCTTTATTAGCCAACCTTCTTCAATATTAAGTCTTGTAGTATGGATATATTTATTATTTTTTGGGTCCATGATATCTGAAGAACTCTTCTGTAGCATTTACAAAAGGCATTTATGTGTTTCTCAGCTGTTTTGTTAAGTGTCCAGGTCTCACAGACATATGTTGCGATGGGAAAGATGCATGCCCTTAAAAATCTTATTTCTGTAGTTCTGTCTGTTCCTCTCCACAGATTCTTTTATTTGTTGTACTTTGTGAAGACCGATAGATGTCCTCTTTTTAATTTCCCTCATTGTATCTCCAGTATTAGATGGTAGTGATCTATGATAGTCAAAACTCTCCACTTCTTCCAATTTTTCCTCATTGATACATATTTCAGATGCCTTATTTGTTTTGTCAGTTGTCATAAGTTTAGTTTTCTTCACATTAAGATAGAGGTTTTGCTCTTCACTGTTCTTACAGACTGACAATTATTTTTTCCATTCCTTTTTGTGTTGTGGACAGTAATACTGTGTCGTCAGCAAATCTAATCTCTGATATTTCATAACCTCCAATTGTTATGGCATAGTAATATACTTTGTCTACATCTTATCTAACATTCCTCATTATAGTTTCAATATACAAGTTAAATAAGTAAGGCGACAGCATACACCCATGAAGAACCCCTTATGTTATGTCGAACTAAGTTGTTAATTTCACCATTTATTCTTACTGCTGCTTGTTGGTCTAGATATAGCTGTGATAATAATTGTATCAAGTGTGTTGGAAATCTCTTTTTTTTCCAATTATTTCTCAAAGTTTCTGGTGTTGTACACAATCAAATGCCTTTGAATAATCCACAAAAGATAAATATAGATTCACATTAAATTCTCTGCATTTCTCTGTTATTAATCTTATATGGAATATATGATCTCTTGATGCTTTTTCTTGCCTAAAACCAGCTTGGACTATATTGACTTCTTCTTCTATTTTCTTAAAAAGTCTGCTTATTATTATTTTTAATAGAATTGTATATTTATATTAAACCACAATATTATACAAACCAATTTACAGTCAAACATCTCTACTTTACACGTCATCTCATCCTGAAACTTGCAAGATTCCATCCCATACTCTCAGCTCCTTTGTCTTTGTTGCCTATGGCAGGTCGACTTGGGGTTTATGGACCAGTCAAATAAATTATTATAATTTTTTTGTAATTGCCACAATCCTGAAAAAAATCCATCAGAAAGCCTTCAATCATATCCAGAAAATAAGCCACAAAGATGCCTTTAGAAAATAAAACCTATGACTTCATCAGACAGTTAAATTATTGCTTCTTTTCCATCCCCATGGCCAAATGGTTAAGAAAATTCTTTATTGCCATCTGTCACTGCTACAGTTCAACATCCTTTCTCTTCTGCTCCCTGTTAATCTACAAATGGAAACCAAATCTGAAGGATGTCCTCATCCATAGCCATCTTAAGCATTCCAACCTCTGTTGGAACAGTAAAGTACAACCACCCTCACTGTGTTACCTGCCTTGTAGTCTGGGAAATGAAATCAATTACATTTCCCAAAACCCCATGAGAAGTGCAAGTCCCATAGCATAATATATGCCACTGTATGCAAAAAGTATAAGATAACTTACATTGGAGAAACCATTCTTGGATGAGGTGACCACATGCTGAAACATCTTTATGACATCTCCTATCATGATTCTAAGCCAGTCTCTAATCATTTCAACAAACACAGAGGCAAATCTGATTTTCTTGTAACACCTATTCAATAATGTCACTTTGATGACAGAAACTGCCTGACACCCAAGAATTACTATGTGCATGAATATGGGATACAGGAACCACATGGTTTGAACTTGAAATTCAGCCATGTTTAACCTTCTTTCTTCACAGTCATAATTCTTTTCTACTAAGTTCTTTTCTACTCTTTCCTCATCTACAACTTATATTCCAGAACCTTCATTGCAGTGTATTGCAAACCCTCTTTCCCAACCACATTCACTATTCCATTCATTCTTTTCTCAGCTTGACAACCCTCTCTCTCATTTCCCCTTTCCCCACCCCTTTTTTACTACCAACCAGTCAGAGTGGCATCACACCACATAAGCCTTCATTT
This sequence comes from Achatina immaculata, assembly GCA_009760885.1. Lineage (NCBI taxonomy): Eukaryota > Metazoa > Mollusca > Gastropoda > Stylommatophora > Achatinidae > Lissachatina > Lissachatina immaculata. Next base: position 3,289,630 of record CM019720.1, read on the forward strand.
AAATATTCATAATACTTTACCACATGCATTCTCAGATGCAGCTTCTTGCAGGTCACAGCTAGTTACTCCCCTTTTTTTCCCTTTCTTATTTGTTGTATATCATTGATGTGAATTTAAATTTTCTACTCTTTCCCATTTCTTTGTTCAGAATGTTTTTGTATGAATAATGTGTAAACAGAAGCATTACATCTTTATGCTGATTAACTAATAAAGCTGTTCTTACTTTGTTTTAAACAGTCTTAACATATTTTTTTATCTCAGCTTTACAACAGTGGGTTTGTGTATATTTATATATCTAATTTTGTACATACACATACCAAAAAACTATTCATGTGTCAATAAATCATTCTTTGACAATACTTTATATCTAACTCAGTTGAAGAAAGAGGAAAGTATCTGAATCTTTCAGCATTTAAGTCTCTTAGCCTCCTACTCTCTCTTCTCTCTCTCTCACACACACACACACACCACACCACACCACACACACACACACCACACCTCTCTCTCTCTCCCTCTCTCTCAGACGGGCCTGCGTGCCCAATTCTTAACCCTTTTGAAATAAAGATCAATCAATCAATCAATCAATCTCTCTCTCTCTCTCTCTCTCTGTCTCTGAATATTAATTTCTAAAAGGACTTTTTTTAAAAATTACAAATATTTTTTTTTTATATAAAATTTTTAATGTTTCACTGTTCACTTAAAAAAAAAAAAGTAAATGTAATCTTGTCATGCCTTAGAGGCACATATGGATATGAAGTTAGTACCCTTATTTTCCTTTTAGTATGAGCATATTTGTTATCCACTTCTAACCATTCATCTTTATTTATTGTCTGATGAAGGTATGAGCTGAAATATTACATTTCTTCTTTACTAAATGAAAGCTCCTACAGCTTTTACTTCTGTACTTTCTATGCCAGAGATAGAATGTACTGGATATTCACTTTTAAGTGTTTCCCTTTTTATCTGCTTCTAAATGTGTAGAATAGGTTTGGGGTTTAGTGAGATTGTTTAATGAGTAACAGCAGAGCTGCAGACTACAATAATATAAATCCTGCTAGATAAACTCTCAAACAGGTTAATCCCAGGTTCAACATCTCACGCAGGAACATTGTACATCAGACGTAGATTAACCACAATAGCCACTTGTTGAAGTGACATCAAAATGTTTAATATGGTGAAAAGGATGTTGATTGTGAGTCAGTTGGTGATTAAGACATCAAGTAATATCTCAAATTGCTCATGACAACATCTGTTATCATTATACTTCCCGTGCCACTAAATATCACATAGGGCCTGCATGGTAGTTCACTAAGATTTCCTGTCTTCAGCGAGTTTTTCAATCTCATCAATGGATGTTATGCCCACTGAACTGGCCTCCTTTAACAATGTCCTCTTTAGAGTTTCATGTGGTTGACCTCTTTTTCTTCGGCCTCTTGTGTTCCACTTGATAGCTTGTTTGGGGATCCTCTGATTGAAATTGTTTCTTCTCATCACATGACCAACGTATGTCCATCTTCTTTTTCTGATCACCGATGAGACAGGCTGTTGTTTGCTCATCTGTCTTATCTCTGTGTTGTTCTTGAATTTGTCATGACAACATGATGAATTTAAATTCATGTGGTTCAGTTGGACTGTTATAAACAAGCCACCAAATCATATGAAATATCAAATGAATGAAGACAGGTCACATTACTTTCATTCTTGTTGACAGTACATGGCTGTACATCACAGTACATTTTTTTCTGACAACATGAAAGTCTCACACACAAGTTCTTAAACTTAAAGTCTTAAATCACTGAGCCACAAATATAATGTTACACACTTCAGTCAATTTTCATCTGTGAAGTTGGCACATGGTGATGATAAAATACCTCAACTGCATTTCTCTGAGAGATCCAAGAAGAAAAATATCTTTTTGATCATGCATTCACTTTCATGAACAAAGAAATAGGTCATGTCATGAATCCCACCATCAGCATGAGTTCTTTATACATGCTCCCAGTTTTCCATCCATTCTCTTCTTTTGGGGCCAGATGTGGGCTAATAAGTCTGTGTAGAAAGAGATTTCCAGGAGGAGCTCTGGAATCTGAAGATCATTTTGGTATGCACAGAGATGGGAGATAGTCAGTTGAAAGACATGGTTTGTAATGAGATGAAACAGATCAAAACTTGCATTATCTTCTTACATCTTTCATCCTTCCTGTGCTGTTAAACATCACATTGTAGTTCACCAAGTTTTCATGTTTTCAGTGAGCTTTCCAAGGTCATCAAGGGATTTTATGCCTACTAGTTTGGCCTCTCTTAACAATGTCCTTTTTAGAGTTTCACATGATGGACCTCTTTTTCTTTGGCCTGTTGTGTTCTACTTGGCTTATGGATGTTATTCTTCCTCTTCATTCACTTCTACCACCACGATCGCCCTGTGATCCTACTGAATGTACTCACAGTGGTCCTCGATAGGTCTTGTGGTCCCCTGTGGTCCCCAAAAGGACCACACGAGATCCCGGAGAAGACCACAAGAGGTTCAGAGTATCACAGGGCTTGGGCCTGTATTCTTGGTGGGTCTCAGAAGCGGGACTGCGTGACACCATGGTTTTCATTGCACCAGTTTAATCTAGAGTTGGACTTTCTCACCTTAAAACCTCGACATGTTTTGGGATACTTGTGTATCCCTGCCGGGTGAGAGGTGGTTGCCCATCCAGTCCAGTGTTGGACTTTCTCACCGGAAACCTCAGCGTGATTAGGATACGCATACATCCCCGTCAGGTGAGAGGTGGTTGCCTATCTAGACTGCACTGGTCTAGCGTCTCTGACTTAAGCATTTTGTGGTTGTGGCTGCTACCGTTCCTAGTTGTGACCAGGATGGTGCTTTTGTCCAGGAGGACGAATCCTCACCGCTAGTGACTTCCACCCCTGGGTTGAGCCGGTTTAGGCATATTATCCCAGTATGTGCGTGTTTAGGACATGACTGACCTCTAGAGCAGAGGTACTGTGATTTGCGTAGCAAAGTTTCACCCCTGGTTTAAGCCAGTTTAGGCACATTTCACTAGTATGGGTGTATATCAGGCGTGGCCAGCCTCCAGAGCAGAGGTGCCATGGTATGAGTAGCTCTTGCCACGAGACTACTGGACATAACAATTAAGCTTCACTTTATCCTTTCCATCACCTTTTCACATCGGTGCCGCACAGCAACCCTAACTGCTTTTCCACATTTTCTTCATTGGCCGGAAGGAGTTTCACTCCATGCGCGGAATCCGAAGAATCTCGCCAGCAGTGTATGGATGTTATAAATATAAGAACCTGTATGGAGAGACACATGATTTGAGTAGAGAAAAGAAAAGAAAGTGAAAAGTTGTTAAAATAAAGATAAAACTGAGTATTCTTGCTCTCCTCTATGTCTTTTGATTGTGACCATTCTTAAAAATGACTTATTATAAAACATTTATCTCTTTTATTTTGTCTATCAGATACATTTTTCTTTTTTGCATAAAGTATAAAAAATTAATTGATGTTACAGAGGCACACCTTACAACACCAGCCATTGGATTCTCTGCCTGGACACATATTGAAGAAAGAAATGAGGTACTTTCAGTTGTAACTTCCTACAGTCGTTTCTTATACAAGGGCAGCGGCCATTTTAATGCTGACACAGGAATTTTCACAGCCCCAGTGACTGCTACTTACATGACCTTTATCAGAGTAGCTAAAATGGAAGACAATGATAACATATATCAAGTCAAGCGTAGGAGCACCAGTCCTGGAGTCTATTATTCATATCCTGTGTGTAGTGTGTCAAGTGTAAAGTCTGGCCATGTTTGTGACTTGGGTTTGGTACAAATGGAGGCTGGAGATATGCTGTATGTAGAAACTCATACGACTGGCTCACATTGCTTCAACAGCATTGTCTTTTCGTGTTTTTTAATCAGATAATATTTGTTTTGTTTTGTTTTAAATATTGCATGTGGGTGATCACAGATACATTCTTTAAACACATAGTCTCAAAAATACACTTCATACAGATAGAATGATCTGACTTGCAGAAACCAAATTGATTTTATACTAGCAAGGAACAAGAAAAGAACAATAATAGATGCAAGAGCCAGAGGCATAACAAGAGGGGTGTGGGGTACATTTGGGGTGGAGTGGTCTACCAGCTGGGTATTCATTCATCCATTTGCATGTCCTTTGCGGAACTTTGCCTCGCAAACAGCACTCCTGTAGGTCTCTCGGTTGTGAGCAAGATGGCCTGCTGCTGTTGCATCCATTTGCAGATCATCAATGATGTCTTGCAGCCATCTTCACTTGGTCTTCCTCTCTTTCATTTTCCCATTATATACCCATCCAAGATAGTCTTCTCTAGACTATCATGTGTCCAAAATATTTAAGTTTTCTCCCCCTAATCCTCTTCACTAGCCAGCTTTCTTCAATATTAAGTTCTTGAAGTAATATATATATTTGTTGTTTTTTTTTTGTGTCCATGATATTTGAAGAACTCTACTGTAGCATTTACATTCAAAGGCATTTGTGCATTTCTCAGCTGTTTTGTTAAGTGTCCAGGTCTCACAGGCATATGTTGCGAAGGGAAAGATGCATGGCTTTAAAAATCTTATTTTCGTTGTTCTGTCTGCTCCTCTCCATAGATTCTTTAGTTGTTTTACTTTCTGAAGTGTGATAGGTGTCCTCCTTTTAGTTTCCCTCATTGTATCTCCATTATTAGTTAGCAGTGATCCAAGATATTCAAAACTCTCCACTTCCTCCAGTTTTTCCTCATTGATACATATTTCAGTTGCCTTGTTTGTTTTGTCAGTTGTCATCAATTTAGTTTTCTTTTCATTAAGATAGAGGTTTTGCTCTTCGCTGTTCTTACGGACTGACATAATTAGTTTTTCCATTCCTTTTTGTACTGTGTCATCAGCATATCTAATCGGTGGTATTTCATAACCTCCAATTGTTATGGCATCATAATAAGTAATACATTTATTTATATAATAATAAAAATCAAATAAAATTGAAACATCTAAGAAATCTTGGTGACTGGCTGAGGTGTGAATTGGTCTAACTGCACCTGTTGGAAGACTCTGTTCAAGATTACAACAGCAGCCTCTAATAGGAAGAAAAAGTGGTGGCACAAAGTAATGCATCTAGTAATTGCAATTCAGGTCTGGTTAAAAAAAAAAAAATGAAACTTCGTAGTACTTACTACTGTCCAAGTGAGAAAGTGGGATTCAGAAACTTTGGGAAGTTATGTTGTAATAGAGTTTTGTCTTGACTTCTGTCTCCATGGAACTATGACCTGGTGTTCTTTGTAGCCAATGCTGTGAAGGTGTTGAGGCACATCATCATGTTGGCTTGTTACGTGGCTAATTTTTCAGTTTCTGAGTGGAGCTATACAGCAGGGAATGTGCAATACTTCTTTAGCAGACTCCACCACCAGGCTCAGACTGTTACTGAGGTACCAATGGAGAGATGGGATGTCTGCTATGGATCACTGAATGTAACAGAGATCCTTTTAAAAATTCTGAGATAGGACCTTAAATTAGGTAGGGGACAGTGCAGGAGCAGAACAGTGTTAGGAACGATCTTCCAGTCAGTTAGGTCAATTTAAGAGAAGACAGTAAATAGTCAGATTCAGCTAATGTTACACTTCATGGTTTAGGAATTAATTTTGGATGAACTTATTTGCTGAATTCTGATAGGACAAAAAGATCATGAAAAAAAAATAAATTGAAAGTACTTACTACTTTCCAAGAGAAGCATTTCTGTTGGGCATTATATGGGCATGGAAATAATTATGCGTGTAAAATATATGAAAAAATCTGAATAAACTGGCGACTAGTTATGCAGTAGTTTAGAGTAAAGTTAGTTTAAATAGAAATGTAATCAAAGTTAAGGCTAGAAAACAAAAACTAATGTTATTTTTTTTCGTTACTGAGGCAGACCAAAATGTGGATGTAAATTTTTTTCTCTGCTGTTGTTTTCAAAAACAGAATTAATGTAATTAGACATTTTTAAATGCATATATTTTTCTCTTGTTCATGTAATATTTATTTTATATGACTGTGATGATTATGTGTAGGGGATTATATATAAAAGAAAATGCTCACTGTGAGCTTTTTCTTTCTAATCATTTGTATGATCCATTTCATTTAATGATTGATATTACTAAAGATCTTCTTCTTCTTCATACGTATTTTCTGTCTATATCTGCAGTCCTGTCTCTTGGATAAATTTCATTGTTTTTTGTATGTAAAGACACATAAGAGTGGGTTACATTGCATCAACAGCATTGTCTTTTCATGTTTTATAATCAGATAATGTTTGTTTTTGTTTTGTTTTAAATATTGCATGGGGATGATCACACATGCATTCTTTGAACACAGATAGTCTCAAAATACACTTCATACAAATAGAATGATCTGACCTGCAGAAACCAAATTGATTTTATATTGGCAAGGAACAAGAAAAGGACAATAATACATGCAAGAGACAGAGGTATACCAAGAGGGGTGTGGAGTAGGATGTCTACCATCTGGGTACCAGTAATAAATTCACATGTAATAATAAAAATAACAAAATGTAAACATCTAAGAATGCTTAGTCTTGGTAATTGGCAGAGCTGTGAATTGGTTTAACTGCACCTGTTGGAAGACAGCTTTCTCCAAAGACTATTCCACAAATGGGATAGCTTAAGAAATAAATCTGGGAGATTCTGTTTGAGATTACAACAGCAACCTCTAACAGCAGATAAATGGAGGCACAAGGTAATACATCCAGTAATTGCCATTCATGTCTAATTTTAAAAAAATAAATAAAACTTCATAGTACATACTACTGTCCAAGTGAGAAAATGGGATTCAAAAACTCTGGGAAGTTATGTTGTAACAGAGTTTTGTCTTGACTTCTGTCTGCCTGGAACTGTGACCTGGTGTTCTGTGCAGCCAAAGCTGTGAAGGTGTTGAGGCACAGCATCATGTTAGCATGTTACGGTGGTTATTTTTTCAGTCTCTGAGTGGAGCTATACAGCAGGAAATGTGCAATACTTCTTTAGAAGAGTCCACCACCAGGCTTGGCCTGTTACTGGGGTAGCAAAGGAAGAAATGGGATGTCTGCTATGGGTCACTGATTGTAACAAAGATTATTTTTAAAATTCTGAGATAGGATCATAAATTAGGTAGGGGACAGTGTAGCAGCAGAACAATGTGAGGAAAGATGTTATAGTTCAAGGTCAGTTAGGTCAATTTAGGAGAAGACAGTAAATAGTTAGATTCAGTTGATATTACAGTTCATGGTTTAGGAATTAATTTGGATGAACTTATTTGCTGAATTCTGATAGGACAAAAAGATCATGAAAAAAAAAAAACTTAAAATTTCCAGGAGAAGCATTTTTATTAACCATTATATGACAGGCATGGAAATAATTATGTGCATAAAATACATGTAAAAATCTAAATAAACTGGTGACTAGTTATACAATGGAAAGCTGGAAAACAACTAAAGAAATAGAAAAGAAATTGGACTCTTTTGAAAACAAATGCCTAAGCTAAATACTATGCATCAAATGGAACGAATTCAAGAACAGTGCAGAGATAAGATAGATGACTGAACACCAACCAATCTCATGAGTGATCAGGAAAAGGAGATGGACATATGTTGGTCACTTGATGAGAAGAAGCAGTCAGAGAATCCCAAAACAAGCTATAAAGTGGAACACAACAGGCCAAAGAAAAAGAGGCAGACCGTGTGAAACTCTGAAAAGGACATTGTTAAGAGAGACCAAATTAATAGGCATAAAATCCCTTGATGTGGTTGAAAGGCTCACTGAAGACAGGAAAAATTGGCGAACTATCTTGTGAGCCCTATGTGACGTTTAACGGCATGGGAAGGATATAAGATATATAAGATAAGTTATACAGTAGTTTAGCGTAAACTTAGTTTAAATAACTATATAATTGAAGTTAAGGCTAGAAAACAAAAACTAATGTTATTTTTTCATTACCGAGGCAGAACAAAAATGTGGGTGTAACGTTTTTTCTCTGCTGCTGTTTTCAAAAACAGATTTAATGTAATTAGACATTTTTTAATGCATATATTTTTCTCTTATTCATGTAATATTTATTTTATATGACTATGACGATTATGTGTAGGGGATTATATATAAAAGAAAATGCTAACTGTGAGCTTTTTCTTTCTAATCATTTGTATGATTCATTTCATTTAATGATTGATATTACTAAAGATCTTCTTCTTCTTCATACATATTTTCTGTCTATATCTGCAGTCCTGTCTCTTGGATAAATTTCATTGTTTTTTGTAGTTCATGTACATGGAACACTACTAAAGATAATTGTGTCACAGTAGGTCATATAGGAGAAGGGGCCTGCAAAAAAAAAAAATTCTGCACCAGGTGTTAAGCATGCAGCTTATTCACCATAAAGTAGCAACTAACAGAGAACACAAGATAAGTTATATTAGAACTCATAAGAAAAAGACAGACAAAACAATAAAACAAAACAAGGTCAGGGAAGAGAATGTTAGAGTAGAAAATAATAAGAAAATAAGAGAACTTTTACCTATCGACATGAAATCAGGATTGGGCCTTGTTCAAAACAGCATTTCACAGGCAGCAAAGGAAATGTGGAACTATGAAAAGAAGAAAGTATGAAATTAAAATAACAAAATGGTGGAAACTGTTGAAAGAAATGCAAGAAAAATAGATATAAAAACTTAATGAGACGAGAGCAGGAGTGTGACTGCACTGAGTGCCAAATTTCAAATAGACATTTTGAGAGAGAAATAAATGAAACAAAGATAGAATCATGACAGGTGAAGCATTAAACAATAAAAGTCTTTTTAAAAAAAAAGTCAGTGCAACGAGAAAGGGAATCTGCACTTTAACCTGATGAGACTGTGAACAATATTAGTTAGGAAGGACCATCATCCATGCTCTCCAGACACATCCATAGGGGCTCCAATCTCATAAATGAGGGTGGATATTACATTTGAATTGAATAATCTTAACTTGGTTTTTGTGCTTATAACTTTTGAATGCCATATGGTCTCAAGATTCTTGAAGATCAATGCTGCTTTTGCACTTTGAATTCTAACTTCCTTTCTGGTGTCACCATCCTGGTCTTTGTAGCTGCTGAGGTATGCAAATTGGTTTACTTCTTCAACAGCTGTTCCTTCTACGTATATTTTTCCTTTGTGATTAATGAGAAGTTTCATTATTTTTCTTTTTGTTAATTTCAAATCCTACTTTACTATCCAGTGAAGACAGGGTATCTGTTTTTTCTTGCATCGATTTCACATTGTCACCGTTAAGTTATGTCATTTGCAAAATCAAGATCTTCTAGTTGGGTTCTATTTACCCAATCAATGCCCATTTTACCCATGCAGCATTTTTTCATTATGAACTCTATGCCAATTTCAAAAAGCAAGGGAGATAATATACATCCTTGTTTCACGGCTGTTTCAATCTGGAACTATTCACTCATTCCTTCTTCTGTGTTGACTGCACGAATATATATGTTATATATATATATATATATATATATATATGGAATACCATCTAAAATTGTCAACATACTTAGAGATCTCTACAACGGATATACTTGAGCAGTCAAGACAGAAGAAGGAATGAGCAAATTGTTTCAGATTGAAACAGGCATGAAACATGGATGTATATTATCTCCCTTGCTTTTTGGAATTGCCATAGATTTTATAATGAAAAGACACTGTACAAGTAAAATCGGCATTGATTGGGTACATGGGACTCAAGTAGAACATCTTGATTTTGCAGATGTCATAACTCTTATCAGTGACAATGTGAAATCGATGCAGGAAAAAATAGATTCCCTGTCATCCTTGGCTAGCAAAATAGGTCTTGAAATTAACAAAAACAAAATAATGAAACTTCTCATTAATCAAGAAGAAAAAATATACATAGAAGGAACAGTTGTTGATGAAGTAAACCAATTTGCATACCCTGGCAGCTAAATAGACCAGGATGGTGACACCAGAAAGGAAGTTAGAATTAGAGTTGCAAAACAGCCCTGATCATCAAGAATCTTGAGAACATATGGCATTCAAAAGTTATAAGCACAAAAACAAAGTTAAGACTATTCAATTCAAATGTAATATTCACTTTCATTTATGCATGCGAAAGCTGGAAAACAACTAAAGAAATAGACAATAAATTAGATACTTTTGAAAACAAATGTCTAAGGAAAATACTCTGCTTCAAGTGGAATGAATTCAAGAACAATGCAGAGATAAGACAGATGAGCGAACAGCAACCAGTCTCATGGGTGATCAGGCAAAGGAGATGGCCATATGTAAGCCATGTTATGAAAAGATATAATCAGAGAATACCAAAACAAGATATCAAATGGAGCACAACAGGCCAAAGAAAAAGAGGCCAACCATGGGAAACTCTAAAAAGGACATTGTTAAGAGAGGTCAAATTAGTAGGCATAAAATCCCTTGATGAGGTGCAAAAGCTTGCTGAAAACAGGAAAAATTGGTGAACTTTGTGAGACCTATATGGCGTTTAATGGCATAGAAAGGATATAAGATAAGATTGCGTATAATTTGTCAATTGTTTTAGTACTGTGTTTGTACTTGTATACATTCATATCTTAACAGTTTTGCCAAAAGTATAAGAATGCTGAGTCAAGTAATATCCAGTGACATGAGCGTAGCCAAATTCAAGATAATGAAAAGTATGGCTATCTGGTTTTAAAAAAAAAAAAAACTTCTAATATGGATAAATAATAAACATATCCTGGAAATACAAAACAGTTCTAAAACACTATATGATAAATTTGTGTGTCGCTGTTTGCACACTGTACTTGCAGATGATCACTGAACATTCATTAAAAAAAACACTAAAAAACAAGGCATTATAATTGCAACATTTACAACTCAAGGCTCTATTCTCAAGTAATTTTAACTCAATTAAACTGACTTCAGCACAGGTGATAATGACAAATCCTGCATGTTATCACTCACACTATATTTCCCATTTCCAAAAACAACACAATATTAAACAGAAAAAAATGATCCCAACAAAATAGCCAGAATAAAACTCTCTTCTAAACTGGCTCCACTACCTTCTAACTAAAAATCAATCACTCCTACTTCACTGTCTAGATTATTTATTTGACTGAGTTCCCTCATTCTTATTACTTTATAGACTTCTAGCCTACACCACTTGTTATTTTCATCCTCTAATTATCTATCCTTTGTTAAAATTGTGTTATCAAAAATCTCTCTGTTAGCTTTGGAAAAGAAAATCATTAGTTCTAGTCAAAAATCAATCTTTAGAAAAAAAAAAAAACATGACCTGTCTATTCATAAATCTAACAGCAACTACTTAAGTCTACCTTGTTTTTTTTTTTTTTTTGATACACCCGCAAGGCCGCTGCTAAATATGTTTACCACCTCACAGTGGTGAGGGTTTTTGGATTAAAATCTTCTTAGCCTGAAAGGACCATCTTTTTTTAAAAATTATTTTCTTTTTTTTTTTTAAACCCGCAAGGGCTCACTAGATAAGTTTACCACCTTGCGTTGTTGAGGATTTGTAGATTAAAATCTTTTTTTTTTTTTAGTGCCCGCATGGGCTTGCTGGATAATTTTAACATATGTGTGGTGAGGGTTTGTTGATTAAAATAGCCAAAAGGCCAAAGCGATTAAAATCTACTTAGCCTGGGTGGAAGGACCACCTTGTTGATTATGCCACCTTCTGTGCCATGATGAGCACAACATGATTTTCCACTCTACCATCAAAATATTCATACTCTACCATCAAAATATTCATACACTCTACCATCAAAATATTCATACACTCTACCATCAAAATATTCATACACTCTACCATCAAAATATACATGCCTGGTCAACCACAATGTCTTTCTCAAACTAATTTTTTTTTTTTAACAGTTCATTCTAGCTGAAGTAACCTCTTCACTTACACATGCAAAAACAGAATCCAAAATATAACACACACATTTCACTTCCCTTTTTATAACTTATGTCCCCTAATACCCTTACAGCCCCATTTGTGTAATACTATAACCAGGGCAGCATTCAATCAATCACACCACTCTGAGGGGAACACTCAATCAATCACACCACCCTGAGGACAGCAATCTATCAGTAACACTACCCTGAAGGCAGTATCAAATCATTCAGACTACCATGGGAGCACTATTCTATCAATCACACTACTATGAAAGCATCTTCATAGTAATCACATCACTCTGAGAACAGTGTTAAATCAATCACTCAAGCCCCAAGGACAATATGCAATTAATCACACTACTCTGAAGACAGAATTTAATCAGGAACTCCACTCTGCAGGCAACGTCCAGTCATACCACGTTGGGAAAAGCTTCCAACCATGACCAACAAAAGGCACAATGCCATAAATTAAACTATGATTTATGAGGAAAAAAGTTTTAGGATATGAACCTAGAACTTTTTCCTCATTGTGCAGAGACACTATCCAGCAAATCCATTTAGTAGGGTTTTGAACAGCACATGTATGTACTTGTGGAACTGCATTTTGGTAACAGAGTACAACAATCAATACATTTATTAGACACATTTGTACAGACAATACTAGTGCCTTGATATTCATGAAATCCAGATGGTAATGCTCATTTGCTGTGAAACTGATTCTTTATATGACAGTTTTACCCTAGTTATTGTTGTCACTAATGGAGACAAAGATGACTGGGAGAGAAAAAGTCAGGTTATCAAGCCTATACCACTTCTTCTGTGCTGCTACTAGAAACAGGCTGCTGTGCTCATTCAGTTTGGCTAACAATATGAGTAAGGATTAGTGTGTTTCATAAGGTGACAAAGACTGCTGAAAAATTAGGCCATCAGGTCTACTTCAATCAAGTCACTGTAGCCCACTCCTCATCCAGCTCAGTGTCTGAACATCAAGATTTTCATCCTGGCATCAAGGACTCATGTTCACACAGAAACAGAAAGATCCAACAACAACTGCTGCCAGTTAATCAAGATCATCATTCTTAAACACACAAGCATAAGAGCTCCAGTCTACTCTTCAGTATATCATCAGTATGTAACTGAGATCACAGACTTGTAAATGATATAATACAAGAAGGAATAAGTTCATAAACCCTTAGTTTTGTTTCCTACATGGGGAAAAATAACTAATGAAGAATGTATGAGAAGAGCTGGAGAGACAAAAAACCTTATCAAAAAGATAAGAGAGAGACAATGTACTTTCATAGGACATGCAATGAGAAGAGGGGGCATTAAAAATATTATAACAACAGGAAAAATAGAAGGAAGAAGATCAAGAGGAAGACCAAGAAAAATTATACTGGACAGTCTGACGGGATGGTGTGAGAGGAGATCACCAACTGAACTTATGGCCTGCATGAAGGATTGTGTACACTGGAGAAGCATAATAGCCAACGCCAGTCTGCACGGCACCTGATGATGATGATGTGTCAAAGGTCTTTTGTAAAATGATTCTGAATAGAATTAAGGATGTAGTGGATACTGCAATGAGAGAAGAACTGGCAGGATTTCGAAAAGGGAGAAACTCAAAAGTTCGCCTTTTTTGAAGACTTGATATAAATGAGATAAAATGGGAAGGAATATGTCCTAAAAACCTTTCATTTTGTTTCCTTCGTTGAGAATACTATAGACACTTTTCCATATCCTTTGCATGCATCACAGGCATAGAACTGGGCCTCGTAACGTTTCTATGTATAATTTTAAAGAAGTTTTGTTCTAATGTGTCTGGATCCAAAGAGACATGGGAGCAGAGAAAATGTTGGTGAATGTTGACAGAAGTTAACATAGTGGTCAGCGAGCCTAGGCTGACTGCTTGCATCAGGGTTGCTGAAATATGACTGCTGTGAGAGACAAAGAAGAAGATAGCAAAGGGCCAACAAAAGTGGAAATATACTACAGGCAGTTTCATGAGTCTAAAAGGATAGAAGAGAGTAAGAGAGAGAGAGAGAATACATCAGGAAATAATTTTAAGAAAATTTAATTCAAACATTACATGATTATCTAATCTTTTCTCTCAGTGATAAATAAAAGTGTCAAGTAACTAAAAATTAAACACCTTCGTTATCTCTCTCGTGACAGAGATACGCAGTCACAAGACCACAACAAATACATAGGCGTCAAATGAAAGAGTTGCACGGCCTTAAAACTAAAACAAGTACATATGTGTCAACAATAAAAATCATTTCAATAAACCATTCTTTTAAGGCTGACATGTAACATTATTACATCCAGTCGGACCAAGAAAGTAGAAGGAATCAAGTACTTTCTCAGAAAATATCATGCAAACCTACACTCTCTTCAGAAATTTATTTAGCCAAATTTGCCTTAGGAAAGAGAATGGCTGAAAAATTGTAGAGCATGCGTGAAGAATGTTTAGTTTCATGGAGGTGAAGAATGTTGAGTTTCATGGAGGTGACTCATTTTATTGTTTCAGGTGGTTGAACGAATGAAATTGAACACAATAATTTGTTCTGTATCCCTGGTACTACAAAGCACGATGTTCTTTGCAGCTGAAGCGGTGAAGATATTGAGTAACAACATAAATGGGAGTGGGTTGAGGTGGCTATTTGTTTCAGTCCGTGCGCGGAGGTAAGCAGTAACGGTGTATTCAATATTTCTTTAGCAGACTCCACTGCTACGAGGACTATAGCAATCATTGTCTCGTTAGCAGAGTTGAGTCTGTTACTGGTGGTACCAGCATAGCGGTGAGACGTGGTTTTGGTCGGCCATGATTAATTCACAATCCTGGTACAAACATGTGAAATAAAGTTCTCTGACTGCCATATCCCAGTGCGCCTTCATCGCCCACCCCCACCCCAACAGAACACAGAGAAAAGGAAGTTGTTTTTTTTTTTTTCATAGTTTTAGAGTCTCATGAGAAGTCTGATTCTGAAGCCTGCTCTGGGAAGTTCAAAAAAGGTCAGGTGATGACCCATGTCATGTTGAAAGAAATTAACGTCGCGGTCACTGATCCGTACCTGACTACTTGCATCTCTTTCTCTTTCTCTGAACCTTAAATGCACAGGGCACATGGGGCTTCCTCAAGGATTTTCCACAAATCCCTGTCCTTTGCCTTTTTTTCTGCTCTTGCCCAGGTAATCCCTCTATTACTCAACATCCTCTCTGTTGTTCTTCTCCGTGTCTCTTTTGGTCTACCCTTACTTCTGTTCCCCTGTTGTATGCGTCTTAGTGCTATTTTTGGTAGTGAGTTGTCAATCATTCGGGTCACATGTCCCAACCAGCGTCTTTCCCCAATAATTGCTGTCAGTGGCTTCATCTGCATTTCTGCCAACAGGATGTTATTTCTTATGGTGTTTGGCCAAAATATTTTTCTAATTCTTCGTAAACATTTAGTCTGGAAAGAATTCAACTTGTTTTCTATGGTTTTGGTGATTTTCCAGCATTCACTTCCATAGGAAATATGACCCAACAAGTCATAATGACGATCTTGAAAATATACTTAAAAAGAAAATGAAAAGGTGTATGGAAGAAAACACGATTTTAATTATATGTTTACGTATATACTACAATAGATGAATATCACATATCTGTGCAGGCAAAATTAACATCTAACTAAAGAAAGTAGCAGATTTCCGCTACCAGGGCAAGAACGAAAGTTTTTGCAGCTTTGATCGAAACTTTAGTAACACACAATAATTAGTGTATAAGTATACAACTATAGACGAACCACTGCAGTAAAGCTGTGATAATGTAACGTCCGCGTTGGTACGAAAGTAACAGATACAAACACACAGGACGAAGAATTTGAGAGGGGAGATAAACTATAGATTCACATGAATCTTATGTTAAAAAAAAAATAAAATGAATAGAGCACTTAGCTATAACTTGAAAGAAAGAATATGTAGCTTTTCCAAGGCTTATTTATTTGTTTATCTCGTCTCTCTAATTCTTCGTCCTGTGCGTGTTTATATAATTAAGGCTCAAGCCGAAACGTCACAACTTTGTAGTAATAAAGCTGTTCCTACTTTTTTTCCTAGTTTATACATTTTGATCTAAACTTTAGATCAGTTATTTTTCTTGATTACACGTGATTTTACTTAGTAGTAGTCAACAGTTATTTCTTTATTTATTTTTAAGCAACAGCAACAAATAATAACTACTAGAAAACGGAGCTGGTATCGTCAGCCGCCAAACACAAGTGGAAATATCGAAGGTGGGATCAGAGCGCGTACAATCTATTAGAAAGCACAGCTTTATTGCGCCTGCCGTATGTGTATCTCTATACTAATCAACATCATCATAATTACTAGATGTCATTTTTTAAAGACTTCAGTATTCAAGTTTCTCAACGTATCTTGATGCTTGATGTTCTAATCAGTTGTTGTTGTTTTTTTTTGGTGACTTTCTATTATGCAGTCACGTTCATATCAATCGTTTTTGTCCTTTCATTGCGTCTCTTCCAGTTTTTCCTGTTGTTTTATTTTCTAGCCATCTCTTTCTTGCTTTATGTCCAAGGATAACATCTTATAGTTTAATCTGAACTTTTTTTGCTGGCTTTTAACAAACACATCTCATCTGCTATCTTAAAGCCCATAGTACTCTCAACATCCTTTTTAGACATTAGTTCTCTGTTGTATTTAGTGATCTCTGCACTGGTCTGCTGTATAATTAGGTTTTTCTTATGTGATAGCGTGAAGTGAAACGGAACACAGGTAACTAGTTTGGGCTGGGAATTGGGAGATAGCAGGTTTTGGACACAAGTGGAACGGATCGGGTGGTCATTCTTTTATTGCCATATGATCCGCTTATGTAATGTGCTGCAATCGTTTCCCAAGACTGGTGTAAAAGTTACTACAGGTCGCGACAAGCGACGACTTAATAGACTGAACACGTGTTAATTTGTTACATTCATTTTTCCAACTACACCCCCTATGCATATCAAGACCCGCGCTTTTTAATTAATTGGCAAAAATGGAACATCTGCGTTTTTGCCTCTAGCAGGGGAAGAGCTTCAAATATTTACTCCATCTTCGATGTGAATGAGTGAATTATTAAATGTGTTTAAATCTCACTATACTTGGTTTCATTCTGAAAAATAAAATATAAGTGCAAATTTCCTGTCATGACCGTAAATGGAAGTCGAACTTTTTATCTTAGCAAATGAAAAAAGATTCCATTTACAGAACGCAGTAAAGGTATACTAGATAGTTGTAACGCTAAGGATAAAATCGTCATGTTTCATGGTAGCATACAATCATGGTTCTCTAGACTGCAATCTTTGATGGTTATATTTCATTTTTGATTTTGTTTCTTCTGTTTATAGCAGAAACCATTTCACACAAAATGTGTGTGTGTGTGTGTGTGTGTATATATATATATATATATATATATATATATACATATTTTTTCCCCTCACGGAAGAGGTAATTACTTTAATTGTAATTATGGCACTTATAATCTTAGTCTCTTTTTTCTGTCAACTGAGGAGTGGAGGTTTTTCTTCATGTTCTTGTGAATTTTATGTTGCTGGATTGTTCTGTTTCCAAACTTTCTTCTTCAGACTGTTCAACTCTAAAAGAGAAGACACAATTATAAATAACCTATATAAAGTTAGACTTGTTTTTCTGTTTTGTCACTTGCTGAATATCTGCTGTACTTGACTGTGGGCTAATCATATAAAAATGTCTAAAGTTATCCCAGATAAATTCATAATTATGTAACAGACAAATAATAAATAATTACTGCCCATTTTCAGATGGCTGGCCCTAACCAAATTAATCTGGAATATGTGATCCATAAACTAGAGTTTGTAGAGAAACTTCATGGTCGTGTACATGCTGCTGTGGCTGATTACATCAATGAGGTTTGGTGTGTGTAAATTGTGCTTTTCTGTATATCTATATACATTGTATTTATCTGTTTATGTATTACTGACAAACATTTAAAATACTATCAAATTTATTCAATCACTAAATGTTTGGAGGAAAAAGAAATCAGAAAGAAATAAATCATTTAAAGATGTAGGCATCAGCAAAAAAAAAAAAAAGCTAGTTAGTAGACATATGCATTAATAAATAAAGAAGATGATATTTAATGTTACACTCTAAAATTTCCAATGTAATTGTTCAGTCTGAAAGTCTTTACATTTTTTAGACATTTTTTCCCAATAATTTCACTATACTCATCTCATTTGTGAAAATATCTGCGGGATTTAATTCAAATCTTGCTTCCTTTTATGTTTAGATCTAAGTTAAGAATTTAATTTTTTAGCTGTTTTTTGTGCCTTTATATGTTGTGTTGTTTTTGTATGTGGTCCTTGAAAAAAGAAGGCATTTGCAAAATACATAAGTGTCTTGTTTTTGTGTTCATTTATACATGTCATCTTTCTTTCTGCCACTCTCATTCTTGCCCACATTTCTCACTCTTTCTATATTTTTTGTAAAACTGAACTCTACACCTCTCCTACCTTTTTCTCTATATCTTTTGCATCTGTTTATTCCTGTTTTTTTTCCTGCTCTTTCTTTTCTAGTTCTAGAAATTAAAAGGTAACCTTTAAGTATTTACCAAATGTTTTTTACATTAAATTTTTTACTAAAAATCTTTCTCTCCCTCTCTCTCCCTCTCTTGTATTCACTAATTCACCCACTCTCTCTGTTTAAAAGACATTCCAGATAGACTGAACATAGATTCCAGTGTAGATTCCAAATTTATTTATTCTTTGACCCATGAAGCTCCTAAAGAATTACATCATAATCATTTTTGCACCAGAGGCATGCCTATAATTGTTTTGATCTCCATCTACATATTGTCGTACAGTGTCTGATATTACCCATCCCATTCTATGTTGATTACTCATATTTCTGATGCCCCAAGCATCCCATTCTGTGTTGATTAACCATCTTTCTGATGCCTCGTGCATCCAATTCTGTGTTGATTAATCATCTTTTTGATGCCTTTTGGATCCCATTCTGTGTTGATTAATCATCTTTCTGATGCCTTGCACATATCATTCATGAATTAGGACTTCCAAGTTTTACACCTGGCTCCTTTATTCTTGACAGTGATGCAATTTCACAGCATCAGAAGTCTTCTGTTCATCTGATTTCTTTTATGACTTTAGTGATAACGTGCTAACTCCATTTCCTAACTATTTTCAGCAACATTATAGGTAAATGATTGTCTCTTTCATTTTTCATTATATCTGCATATGCCAGTTAAAAAGAAACTAAGGTTAATTGTTATATCTATTACATATAAAATGATTCAGGATGTTGTCATATTGTAATATCAGCTTGACTTCTATTGAGCAAGTTCATAGAGTATGCATTCTCAAGTCTCCAACTAACTCTGTTAAGTTTATGTCTTTAGCTCTCAGCTAAAAGATTTTGTCATTATGGAGGACTTGAGAAAAGCAGAACTAAAAGGACTTATATTTTGACTTTTAGACTCAAACGGGACACAACAGAAGTAGACATCACATGTTTAACAGGCTCAAGATAGGCACAGCTGATGAATGCACCTATGGTACAGACAAAATGACAGCCCAGCACCTTTTACAGGACTGCCCTTCATTTGAAGAAGCAAGACAGCACTTTTGGCTGTCATTTGTATCAATCCATGACAAGCTGTATGATGATCTTAACAGCCTAAGACAAATAGCAGCATTCTTCAAAGATATCCAAGCTGACTTCTGAAAGTGTTTGATGAGCAAGAAGAATATTTTGACTTTTATCACTGGAACAGGGAACAATGAAGATAAAAAAAAGAAACAAAAAGACATTCAAGTTTGCAGACATAGAATGTCCTTGTCAGTACATTTCCCTCTTTCAGCACACAGGAATGTTTTCATATCCAGGAAATTGTAGCAGTCTACTCATATTTTCTTCATATCTTTGTAATTTTTAATATCAGTTTCTCAGTCATTGCTACCATTTAATTTTGTGGTCCAGTGATAATGTATGGTCTTGTTTAGTCATACTAAAATTGCTCTGAGTTAGAATTTTTCCATCAGTTCCATAGATCTGGTCAAGTAAGTTTTCTATCTTCTATTTAATGATCTATTTTCTGTTTTTATTTAGTATTGTTAGTTTCTAGGTTACTGTCTCATCCTTTGTTTTTGTGTCAGCTTTATTCCTTACTATATCAGTTTTATTTTTATTTGTATTTGCTTTATTTTTATTCCTTACTATATCAGTTTTATTTTTATTTGTGTTTGCTTTATTCTTATTTGTGTAAACTTTATCCCTATTTGTGTTAGTCCTGCTTGCAACTGTGATGTTTATTTCTGTTTGTGAGAGCTTCATTTCATATTGTGAGATTTATATACAGGTTATCAGTGCAGGAAAGGACTGGATAGAAAATTCAGGAGATAGGGCAACATTTTCAAATATCTCTCAGAAGATGGACTGTGCTGTGGATTTTCTGAGTCTTAAATATCATGAAATATCAGGTTTGTAGAGACAGGAATGAAACTCAGTGGGATTTTTCTGAAAGCAGAATGTAAATGATGGTGTCTTGATATGATAATATGATAATAAAATCTAAAAACAAAAAAGAAAAAAAATGAGATATTTAATATATAGATATCTACCATTGTGACATGCAATAAAAATATACTGACAAAGTTGGGGGAACACAGATGCAAGACAAAAGAATTCAGTGTAGGCAATGTTATGTGCTTCTGGATTGGGGAGATAGAAGACAAGTGAATGAAAACTGAGATGAGTAAACAGGACATAAATGAACCAGTGCTGAGATGAGTAGACAGCATATGAGGAGAAGTATAGTCATCAAGTTTTGGTATGATTTTAACCTTTCTTTCTTCTTCTTCAGCTTTCCGAGCCATTAAGGCTTATTGCTGCAGATAAAGTTCACCTCCATTCCTCTCTATTCCTAATCCTCTCTCTCCAGTTAGTGACACCAATTTCTTCTATGCTGTCTTTCAATCTTCATCTTGGTTTACCCCTTGGTCTTGTTACCCTCATCTCTTGTGTATACATAATTTTTGTTTGTCTGTTCTCTTCCATTCTTTCTACATGGCCCAACCAGCGTAGCTTGTTCAGTTTCAAGACATTTATAATTCGTTGAGATTTAAATAAGCTGTTCAGTTCAGTGTTCTTTCTAGCTCTCCATTATCCACTGTTGGTATACTTTATTGGCCCAAAGATTCTTCTTAGGATCTTGTTTTCAAAGATCTGTAATTGTTGTTCATCTTTCTTTGTTGTACTCCACGTTTCTGATCCATACATGATGACTGTCTTATTATAGCTTTGTAGATTGTTATTTTGGTGTTTTATGACAGGATTTTGGATTTTAACAGGTGTTAAAGGCAAAGTATATTTTATTCCCTATCTGTACTCTGATTTTAATTTCCTCACTTGCTGTGTTGCTTCTGTTGTAGGTTGTGCCTAGATATTTGTATATTTCTGTTTTCCTAATAATCATCTCTCCAACATTTATATAATCTGGATCATTCTGCCTCTGGTCTCTTGATATCTTCATATACCCTGTCTTATCTTGGTTAATGGTCAAGCCCACTTTTAGTGCTACATCTCTCAGGTGTATGCAAGTAGTGATGACTTCTTGCATAGTTTCCCCTACCAAGTCGATGTCATCAGTCTATCCTAGTATTTTAACTTGTTCTTCTGCACTGCTTTCTTCTTTTGCTTTTCTGATTACCTTTTCAGTTCTAGGTTGAATAGTAATGGAGATAATGTATCACCTTCTTTTAAACCAGTTCTTATAGAGAAGGAGTCTGACTTTCTTCCTTTATATATTACTACATTTTAAATTTTACTAACCAAAATTATACAAGTAATGTAAGGACATACTGTATCCATATCAAATGTATATTACATCCAGAGTGCCATGAGAACAAAGCAGTTGAGAAAAAAGAAGAGGAAGTGAAAACTGGTCAAATTTATTATTTTTAATCATTCTGTGTTGCTTTGTCTGCAGTGAGTTCTAAAAGTGAGTTAGTAATTCAGAAAAGAAGGATGGTTTTGTTATAAGATTCATTATGAAGATGTTTTGTATCAGAATCTGGATATACTTCTATGAAGAGTGGAAACATCAATGACCAACATTATAAATTTTAAATAATAGTTTCAAAATAGATACCTGAGAAGAATTACCTTTAAAAATATGAGACAGTGGGGAAAATTAAATCTTTGAAATAGATTTTTAAAAATTAACTTCATAACATTTGCTAGGAGCACATAATGAAAATAGACAGGTGTATGGTACAGTTTTAAAAAAAGATAGAAAGAGTGAGGAAAGTGGACAGAAAGCAAGATGAGTACATATAACTGAAGGACATACAACAGTCTAATATTTCAGCAAAAGCCTTTTTCAAGGATCACATTAAAAAACAACAAAACAGATAAAAACATAAAAAAATGTATGAGAAATATATAGGCTTAGCCTTTTGACCTCCTTCTTGTAAGAAAATCTGACACAAAATGCATCCGCAGGATGAGGTAGAGCATAAAGTGAAAGCCAATGACTGGTTGAGAAATGTTGGAAATGGGATTATCACAAAGGGTACCATATGATAAACAGCATTGCGTTATGCCACAAATAGTTTGCAACCATCGAATATCCATGGTCAAACACCCAGATGGCACAGATGATAAAAGAGTGAGAGAACACAACAGGGAGCATATATACTGGACATGACAGGATACAGTTCTTTTATTAGTGACTTGAAATACAAGACAAACATGACCTGGATGCCATTGTTAATAAACTGGATAATTCAGATGGAAGAAGTTCATTCTAACACAGTTAATTGGTGTGTGGCAGTTAATCCATCTGTAGAAATATACATCTGACCTACCTCAGAAAGTATTTATTATTGCCTGCAAAGTTAAGTGTACCACTGTACACTGTATAAACATATTTCAATATATCAAGGAAAACAAGCTTCTTATCTTATATCTTATATCCTTCTCATGCAATTAAACATCACATAGGGCTCGCAAGGTAGTTCACCAATTTTTCCTGATTTTGGCAAGCTTTTCAATCTCATCAAGGGATTTTATGCCTATTAATTTGGCCTCTCTTAACAGTGTCCTCTTTAGAGTTTCACGCGGTCTGCCTCTTTTTCTTCGGCCTGTTGTGTTGCACTTGATACCCTGTTCTGGAATTCTCTGATTGTTTCTTCTCATCACATGACCAACATATGTCCATCTCCTTTTCCTGATCACCCATGAGACTGGTTGTTGTTTAGTCATCTGCCTTATCTCTGCATTGTTCTTGAATTCATTCCACTTGATGCTGATAATTTCCTTAGACATTTGTTTTCAAAAGAGTTTAATTTTTTTTCTATTTCTTTAGTTATTTTCCAGCTTTCGCATGTATAAATGAGGGTGGATATTACATTTTAAATGAATAGTCTTAACTTAGTTTTTCTGCTTATAACTTTTGAATTTCATATGTTCTCAAGATTCTTGAAGATCGATTCTGTTTTTACAATTCTAATTCTAACTTCCTTTCTGGTATCACCATCCTGGTCTATATAGCTTCCAATGTATGCAAATTGATTGAGTTCTTAAACATCTGTTCCTTCTATGTGTGTTTTATCATTTTGATTAATGGGGTGTTTCATTATTTTTATTTTGTCCTTGTCAATTTCAAGTCCTATTTTGCTAGCCAGTGAAGACAGGATATCTGTTTTTTCTTGCATGGAATTCACAATGTTACTGATAAGAGTTATGTCATCTGTAAAAATTAAGATCTTCTAGTTGGGTGCTATGTACCTGATCAATACCTGTGTTACCTGTGCAGCATTTTCTCATTATGAAGTCTACTGCAATTCCAAAAAGCAAAGGAGACAGTATACATCCTTGTTTCACATCTGTTTCAATCTGGAACCATTCACTCATTCCTTCTTCTGCTTTGACTGCACAAACATATCTATTGTAGAAGTCCTTAATGATGTTGACAATTTTAGAAAACAAACTAGTCATGTAAAAATCGTTTTCAAAATATATGATACTGATTTAAAGATACACAAATTTAAATAATATGATTCACTTTGTCAGAACATTATTCTTTTGGCGAAAAAGCGCTCTCGAGTTCCGTGCGTGGGGAGACAGGCTTTCGCTCCCTTCCCGGACGGCGAGAGTTAAGGTGTTTCGATGCAGAAGCAAGTGGTTTGTCCGTCGAGCGAAGCATGTAAACGGCTAGCCAGCCAGGTTCGTGATAACGATGTAGTACGGTTTTGTCGACCGATGGTCTCGAAATTGGCCCATCTCTCGCAAAGAGTATCGGGTCTGCAGTATGTAACGTGTGTTGTTTGTGGGTGGCCAGGCTTTCTTTTCCGCTCGTTAGAGCAGAGAGAGCCGCCCCCGCCGGTTAAAGGAAATGAAACGCCGCCGGGGTCGAAAGGGATCCGCTCTGAGCAGAGCGCTGTCTCCCTTGCCCCGCGTCGGTCTGTCGGCAGATATCCGACAAAGGTTCGGTGAAGAAAGCTATCTGGTTGATCCTGCCAGTAGTCATATGCTTGTCTCAAAGATTAAGCCATGCATGTCTAAGTTCACACTGTCTCACGGTGAAACCGCGAATGGCTCATTAAATCAGTCGAGGTTCCTTAGATGACACGATCCTACTTGGATAACTGTGGCAATTCTAGAGCTAATACATGCTTACCAAGCTCCGACACTCGTGGAAAGAGCGCTTTTATTAGTTCAAAACCAATCGTCGTTGCCCTTCGCGGGGCGCGGCGTCCCAACTGGTGACTCTGGATAACTTTGTGCTGATCGCATGGCCTTCTGTGCCGGCGACGCATCTTTCAAATGTCTGACCTATCAAATGTCGATGGTACGTGACATGCCTACCATGTTTGTAACGGGTAACGGGGAATCAGGGTTCGATTCCGGAGAGGGAGCATGAGAAACGGCTACCACATCCAAGGAAGGCAGCAGGCGCGCAACTTACCCACTCCCGGCACGGGGAGGTAGTGACGAAAAATAACAATACGGGACTCTTTCGAGGCCCCGTAATTGGAATGAGTACACTTTAAACCCTTTAACGAGGATCTATTGGAGGGCAAGTCTGGTGCCAGCAGCCGCGGTAATTCCAGCTCCAATAGCGTATATTAAAGTTGTTGCAGTTAAAAGCTCGTAGTTGGATCTCAGGCGCAGGCGGGCGGTCCGGCTCGCGCCGGTTCACTGCCCGTTGTCTCCTGCCCTACCGTCTGCCGGCTCTCTCCCGCGGGTGCTCTTCGCTGAGCGTCCCGGGTGGCCGGCGCGTTTACTTTGAAAAAATTAGAGTGTTCAAAGCAGGCCCCAGCTGCCTGAATAATGGTGCATGGAATAATGGAATAGGACCTCGGTTCTATTTTGTTGGTTTTCGGAACTGGAGGTGGCACACACCAGGGGTGGAACTCGATGGCTAGACATGTCATGCCACCTCCGCTCTAGAGGTCGGTAACGCCTGATAAACACCCATACTGGTGAATTTTGCCTAAACCGGCTCATACCAGGGGTGAATCTTGAAGGCTATGAATGTCACAGTACCTCTGCCCTAGAGGTCGGTCCCGTCCCAAACATGCCCATACTGGGAAATGCCTAAACCGGCTCAACCCAGGGGTAGAAGTCACTAGTGGCGAGGATTCGTCCTCCTGGACAAAGCTCCATCCTGGTCACAACTAGGAAGGGTAGCGGCCACGACCGCAAAATGCTGAAGTCGGAGACACTGGACCAGGGAAGTCTAGATAGGCAACCACCTCTCACCCGGCGGGGATGTCTGCGTATCCTAATCACGCTGAGGTTTTCCGGTGAGAAAGTCCAACCCTGGACTGGATGGGCAACCACCTCTCACCCGGCGGTGATACACGGGTATCTCAAAACACGTCGAGGTTTTCCGGTGAGAAAGTCCAACTCTGTCCTGGGTGGGCTAACGCCTCTCACCCAGCGGGGATGCACTGATATTCCAAACACGTCGAGGTCTTCCGGTGAGAAAGTCCAACCCTAGACCAAACTGGTGCAATGAAAACCACGGTGTCACGCAATCCCGCTTCCGAGACCCACCAAGAATACAGGCTAAAGCACTGTGATACTCTGAACCCCTTGTGGTCCTTCGTGGAACTCATGTGGTCTATTTTGGACCACACAGGGGACCACCGGACCTAACGAGGACCACATGTGTGAATTCAGTAGGTTCACAGTGCGGTTTTTGGTGGTAGAAGTGAACGAAGAAGAAGAAGAAGAAGAAGTCAGAACATTAAATGAGAAATGAGAAACAAGCATATAAAAGATTGTTATAAAAGAATATGTAAAGTTTCATTTTGTTAAATTTTCATTTTGTTATAAGTAAAATTATAGATAATGGTCAAATAATGTGACAGAATGACATTATTCCTTTTGTAGCCATGAGTATAATTCAACAATTGTCAGTCAATCATTTGCATGTCCATTGCGGAACTTTACCTTCCTAACAGCACTCCTGTAGGCCTATCAGTTGTAAGCAAGATACCTTGTTGCTGGTGCATCCATTTGCAGATCGTCAATGATGTCTTGCAACCATCTTCGCCTTTGTCATCCTCTTTTTCTTTTTCCTATTATATATCCTTTCAAGACGGTCTTCTCTAAATTATCATGACATTTAATGTGTCCAAAATATTTTAAGTTTTCTTTGTTTAATCCTCTTTACTAGCCAGCCTTCTTCAATATTAAGTTCTTGTAGTATGGATATATTTGTTCTTTTTTGTGTCCAGGATATTTGAAGAACTCTTCTGTAGCATTTACATTCAAAGGCATTTATGTGTTTCTCAGTTGTTTTATTAAGTGTCATGGTCCAGCTGGCATATATTGTGATGGGAAAGATTCATGCCCTTAAAAATCTTATTTTTGTAGATCTGTCTGTTCCTCTCCACGGCTTCTTTAGTTATTTTACTTTGTGAAGTGCGTAGCTGTCCTCCTTTTAATTTCCCTCATTGTATCTCCATTATTAGTTGGTAGTGATCCAAGATATTCAAAACTCTCCACTTCTTCCAATTTTTCCTCATTGATACATATTTCAGCTGCCTTATTTGATTTGCCAGCTGTCATAAATTTAGTTTTCTTCACATTAAGATAGAGGTTTCATTCTTCATTGTTCTTATGGATTGACATAATTAGTTTTTCCATTCCTTTTTGTGTTGTGGACATTAATATTGTGTCATCACCATATCTAATCTCTTTTATTTCATAATCTCCTACTTCTTCATATGCATTGTCTGTCTATTTCTCCAGTCCTGTCTCTTGGATAAATTTCACTCTTTTTTGTAATTAGTGTATGGAACCGTAGATCTTGACTTCTTTGGTCATTTCACTGGGCCAGTAATTACTTCTCAGTGTCTCATAGTCCATGCAGTTCTGGGGGATATGTTCCACAGTTTGGGGCACTTGAGCACATGTACAAAGAGTAGTAGTACCAACCTTAAACTTTGTATATATATGACTTCAGAGTCGACTGTGTCCTGTTCGGAATCAGAAAATGGTGACTTGTTCTTTTCTATTTAGCATGTGATAGTCATCATGTGTGGTGTTTGTGACTTCTTGTAGGTTTTTATCATGCTTTTCTTCTGATTATAGGTGATCAGTATGTCTAGTATGTCATTTCAGTGTCCTCTTTGGCCAGACAGTCGATTTTCTCATTGCCTAGTATCCCACAGTGGGAGGGAATCCACTGCAAGGTGACTCTGTGTTTAAGCCAATTTTTGACAAAGCATCCTTAAGACATGGTAGTTTGTTGCACTGAATAGCTTCCAGTACTGATCTTGCATTTGTGAGAATTACTATGGGGCATGTATCATTTCTGAAATCTGATAGTTTTTCAACTGCAGCAATAATTGCCCTAACTTCTGCATCAAAGTTGTTGCAGTATTTTCCAGTGGGTATGGAAATCTTGTCAATGGTGTTGTTTAGATATTCAATATGTGCTCCTGCCCCTCCATTCTTTATGACATTGAGTGCAGATCCATCTGTATACACACGTATCCAGGTGTCACATGGATATTTGTTATCCAGCACACTAAGTGTGGCTGTTGATTTTACAAGACTGCTTTGCATCTCACCATTCTCCATACCTTTCACTTCAGTCTGAATAGTTATTTGTGTATAATCTGCTTCTTTCCATGGTGTATGCTCTGGTACAGATGATAATGGAGCAACTACAGTTGGAAGGTCAGGTATCAGCTTATGCATACGCTTGGCCTGATGAGTGAAGCTGCTTCTTTTAAGCCGTCTTAGTGCCAAGTTATTGAATCTCTCCTTCAGAGGATCACTTCCAGAGCTGAGGAATTTCTCTCTCAAGTTCATGACCTTTGCATCTCTACGTTCTTTTAGCACTTGAACACCGTTTTCTGCATTTCTACTAATGGTGTGGACCTCATGGCAATTGTGATAATCCGTAGATACTGATTTTGTACCTTGTCTAGATTATACAGCATAGTGTTTGATGCTGTGCACCAAGCTGTTCAGCCATATTTTAAATGTGGTAGAATACTTTGCTGATATATATTCTTGAGGATTCTTTCACTAGCTCCCCATGTGGTTCCACTTAATTTTCTTAATATGGTTAGTTTTCTTCTGACTTTTGCTTCTGCACTGCTGATGTGTTGCTTCCACGTCAGTTTTGAGTTAAGAGTCACTCCTAAGTAAGTGGGTTGGTTGTCTGTCCTTAAGGATATTTTATTTACAAAGATCTTACCTGCTTTCTGTTTAGATGAGAGAGTGAACAGAGTGGTACTTGATTTCTCTGTGTTGATACTTACACACCATTTGTTTGTCCATGATGTCAAGATGTCTGCTGCTCTTTGGAGTCTCTGTGTAGCAACTGTCGCATATTCATATGTACACCACATGACCAGATCATATGCATACAGTGCTGCTTTGATTCCATAGGGAAGTTCCTTGACCAAGTCATTAATGAATACCAGAAATAGTGTAGGTGAAAGGACTCCTCCTTGTGGTACATGATGTCGCAGCAGTACAGTCTGGCTTTTGTGTCCATCCATTACTACTCTTGATCTTCTACTGTGTAAATAGGACTTTATCCAGTTGTACAGTCTTCCATTCACATTGCAGTTTCTTAGTTTCCACAGCAGACCTTTTTTCATACTTTATCAAAAGCTTTCTTCAGGTCTATCCACGCTGCTAGTAAAAGATTTTTGTCTTGGAATGCATCCTCAGTCTCTTGAGAGAGATATGCCACTTGATCTTCTGTACTGTACTGCCTAAATCCTGCTTGTTGTGGAGCAAGAAGGTTTTCACTTTCTAGGTACCATTTTAGCCTCAGGTCAATGATGCGTTCTATTGTTTTGCAGAGGTAGCTAGTGAGACTGATTGATCTGTAGCTGGAGGCCATATCACTGCTTTTCCCTGACTTTAGAAGTGGTACGCATGCTTGCTTCCTTCTAGATTTGAGGTAACTTACCTGTGCTCCAGCATATATTGAAAATATCCAACAGCTTTCCCATTGCTGCCATTCCCAGGTTCTTGATCATTTCATTGGACACTCCATCTGGTCCTGGTGATTTCTTTGGTTTTAGTTTACTGACTGCTAGGTCTAACTCACTGCGTGTGATTGGTGCATCCATGACCTCCACTTTTCTGCCTTGTTCCTCCTCTTTCTGTGGGTAATGTGCAATGCACGCTCTTTCTCTGGATGTATATCAATGTTGCAGTCTTGTGCAAATATCCGAGCAAAATGATCTACTACCTGCTTACCTGTAATAGTTTTCCCATCCTCTATTTGTGTAATCTTTGTAATTCTTCCAGTGCTCTCATCGTTTAACTGTTTGATTAGTTTCCACAGTTTCCTTCTATCCTTTTCAAAGTTTATGGACTCTTGTTTTCTTTCTCCAACTATCCCGTCTGGCTTGCAGCTTGGCTCTCTGAAATTTGGCCTTAGCATGCTGGTAATTATTGTGGTGTTCTTAGTACAGTCTATTATCTGCTTGCTTTCGAGTTGTTTCCACCTCACCATGGAATTTTTTCAGCTCACTAGACCAGTATGGTTTATAGTCCCTACAAGCTCTTCTGTGAACAGTTTCACAGGCAGCCTGAAGGATACAAGCACTGAATCCCTTCATTATGATGTTAATATCCTTACCTTCTATGGACAGCTGTCCCACCAGGATATCTGTACGATGTCTGTACATTGTCCAGTTTGCTTTTTTATAGTTCTATCTGGGGAGAAGGCTACTGGTGTTAAGGAGTTAATTTTCTATTATCAGGAAGACTTGTTGATGGTCGCCACCTCCAAGTTGTTTTTCAACTTTGCATGTAATGTTCCACTTCAGGTCTGGAGAGTGTAATGCCAGATCTGGTGTTGAGGTTGTATGCCAAGCCCTTGAGTAAAATGTTGGGAGATCCATTGGCTGGTTGATCAGGAGAAGTCCATTATCATCCTGTCAGCTCTCAACTTTATCTCCTCTCTTGTCTATGTGGTCATAGCTCCAGCTCTGGGAATGGCTGTTAAAATCTCCACAGACCATCAGTCTCTCTTTATGTGGGATTGTTTCCAGAGTTAGTGGGCGGTCAAAAGGACAATAATAGTTAAGGAAGTCTGTATTACTGGTTTTTAGATGGATCATCTGGTATTCAGCTCCTTCCATATACACTCCCACCTGACATGCGCTGATGTTATTCTTATTTCTTCTGTTCTGTTGGTCTGATCTAAAACGCTGGTAGCCTCTGAGGCGGTATCTTTGGTTAGATGTGTCTCCTGTATGCAGCATATACTTAACTGCTCTGCAAAGAGTGTGTTCTCTAGTTCTACCTTTTTACTATAGCCATCTCTAACACTGCTGACACTCTCTGCATTATTTTAAGTTCTTGCTTTTGGCAGTTTTCTGCTGTTGTATTTTTTGGCCAGTAGCTCTACTCTCATGTCTCCTGACTCCACAAGACGAACTGAGAGGACCTCCAGTAGCACTGCACCTGCCTGGTTAGTCTTCACTGGGCGAGCACCATGATTGAAAACTGCAGATAAAGACACTTCATTAGCGATAATGCATGGAACCTTGATTTTTGCGACGCGCCTTTTGGCTGGGTACCTCCAACTTCAGCACCTTTCCTTGCTAGGGCAGACTGTGGTCTTGCTCAGACTGCTATGAAGACAGTGGTGTAGGCTGGCCTGGCTAAAACTTTGTTTTCCAGCCTCTGGTGGCTTTACTTTAGCCCATTCTCCACATCAGATGGATTCGAGACAGTTCCACAAAGACACTCCAGCTTTGGGATGAGGAATCTGATGAGTGCTTCAATGATATCCATTCCCTGCCATCTATAGTCTGCTGGCTTTGTTTTGTTTACATCATTCTAATAGCCATTGTTGTAGAGACCCATAGGCTTGTCACGTCCTGGACTCATTGGTTTCACACCAGATTTTCCTTATCCCCGACGGCGATCTCCATGTCCCCATCCATCCACCAACCTGACATTACATTTTACAAAAATAACAATTACAATTAGTGTTGATTGCTACAAGTTTCTGGACTACAGAAGTAGGTCAGAGTTTTTAAGCAAACAGATCTATGTTCCCTGTCTCACAAAGACTATGTAAGGATAAGTGTGTTCTTAACAGTTGTTCCCAGGGGGATTTCATAGCCTCCAATTGTTATGACATCGTAATATTCTTTGTCTACATCTTCTCTAACATTCCTTATTATATTTTCAGTATACAAGTTAATAAGTGCTGCTTGTTGGTCTAGATACAGCAGTGATGCTAATTGTGTCACATGTGTTGGAAATCACATTTTTTCCATTATTTCCCAAAGTTTCTGGTGTTGTACACAGTCAAATGCCTTTGAATAATCTATAAAAGATAAACATAGATTCACATTAAATTCTCTGCATTTCTCTATTTTTAATCTTATATTGAATATATGATCTCTTGTTCCTCTTCCTTGCCTAAAACCAGCTTGGACCATGTTGACTTCTTCTTCTATTTTCTTACGAAGTCTACCCATTATGATTTTTAACAGAATTTTACTGGCATGACTAATCAGGGCAACAGTTCTGTAGTTGGTGCATAATTTCAGGTTACCCTTTTTTGGCAGTGGTATGAATACAGTTCTTTTCCATTCTTTTGGCCAAATATCTGAATGAAATATCTTTTTACATAGTGCATGATAGATTGTTGCACATTCCTTTCCTCCTGCTTTAATAAATTCAGCTGTTATCTCATCACATCCTGGTGATTTACCATTTTTCAGATTCTTTATTGCCCATAAAACTTCTTCTATTGTCAGTTCAGGTTCTTTCTCCTCCAATAATGATTCACACTGTTGATTTCTGCTTCACAGTCGGTTGTTTCATACATTCTTTTGCGATATTCCTTCCATCTTTCTAGAGTTTCCTGTGTCTCTGTCAGGGTATTCCCCATCTCATCACAAATTACATTTAGCTTAGGTGTGACATTTTTCGACAATGTCTTCATTTCTTTAAACATTTCACTGTCTCTCCCACACTTCTGATGTCCTTCTATTCTTTCACAACAATCTTGTATGTATTATTTTTTTGTCTTTTCTTATGTTTCTTCTTACTTCTTTTGTTAAAGATTTATATTCCTCTTTGTTGTTGTTTGTCAATTTCCAGTGTACAGTTATCTAATTTCTGAAACACCATGTCTGTCTTTTTAAAAAATAAAAATAAGAAATTGATCCATAAGTGAATGATGTTAGATATGGAGCAAGAAATACCACTTAAACTTAAACAGAGAGCAATGGCTGGATTTAAAAAAAAAAAAAATGGATGTTTCCTGAAAAATAATAGTTTCGTTTATAAAACATGGAGATTAATCATAGAAAACAAAACAATAAATTTATATTCAACTTAAATTTCAGTTACATGTTTACTTATAATATATTTATTGGAGGCTGTTGTATTTTTATATATTTAATATAACTTGTCTCTCATATTTTGTGGTTTTTTTTAACTATACCAAACAAACAGAACAGCATAAGACACAGACTTCAGTAGAAAACAAACCACGGGAAAGGCAACAAGTGCTAAAACCTGCAGATGAACCTCAGCAAACTTTAACAGTGATGGCTACACCACAGTGTACACAAACTGCAGAATCAGGACCAGATCAATTGCCACAAAAGTCTGTTATAGGTGACTTGAATTTTCTAAGTCAACTCTTGAAGAAATTAGATCTCATAAAGTTATCAATATTTAAATATCCAGTGTTTCTCTCATTGTGGTTACTGAAATTTGTAAAGTTTATGGTAGTTGTTGACAGCTGTGAAGTCTGTGGTGGTCACTAAAAGTGAAAATTACTTATAATGGAAAGGAGACAAAATGCAGAAATACAGTATCAACTTATAATCAAATCAGAATCATATAAATATTAAGAGAAAAAATGTTTTTGTAAAACATGAAATATGAAAGTAAACTACATAAAATATTTAATTCTCTTTTTTCTAAACATTGATTCTAGTAATTCTGGAGATAGAGAGAGAGAGAGTGAGTGTGTGTGAGAGAGAGAGAGAGAGAGAGAGAGAGAGAGAGAGAAATCTCATTTTTCCAGTTTGTGGATAGGAGGAATTGCTGTTTAAGAGTTATTAGTTTATAACCTCATCATTCAGTTGGTGATTTTTTTTTGTCAGGATGACTAAAAGAGTCATTGTTCTATTTATTGACAGAGATCGATTTGGTACATCATCAAGTTTTGGCAAGATTTGAAATGAACGAAGAGGCCATTTCCTCTCTTGCACCAACATGGAGAAAGCCACACAAAAACAGGCAGATACAGACAAAAGATTTGAAAATGTTGAAGCCAAGTTGTTGGACATAAACAAACAGCTGAGTGCTCTCTCTATGGCTGAAAAACAACAAAATAAAAGACTGAAAGAACACCCAGACAAGAACACTGACAAACAAGCTGAAATACAGAAACATTGTGAATCCAGACTTCAGAGTTTAGAGAAACTATTAAAGAAATTAACTACAAGACAGGATAAGCTAGAAGAAGAAGGCTGTTCTAGAGATGGCATGAATGAAAATCTTGAGAGAAAGATAAAAGATATCTCTGATGACACTGAGACTGTGAAGAGTAAATGCTCTGATCAAGAATCTTGGCTTGGAGAAACAGATTCTACAGTAAGAGATTTGTTGAACAGAATGGTTTCACAAGAACAGATCACACAGTCTCTGTGTACAAAAGTGGACACTAACGTGGTAACACTTGAGACATTCTCAGCAAGTCAAGAGAGAAATAATGTGATTTTGAGAGAGTTTGAAGATAGGTTGCAAGTGACAGAGACAAGAATACAGGAAGAACTAGAGAAATTGGAAGAAAATTTTCAACAAACAGAAACTGCTGTAAGTAGTAGTTTATTATTTATAACATTATATGTTAAGTTTATATGTGCATAGAAATTATTTGGTTTTATTTTTCCAGCATTTTAATAGATTTGATGTATGTGAGTAAATAGTTGTTAAAAAATTTCTGTGCACGATTTGTTTTCATTAAATTTTGTTTAATTACTTTTGTTTACATTTCTGAGCTTAATGTTTTTAACTCCATGTTTTCATCAGTTCAAGAATGTGTGCCAGCTGATGGTGAACAGACTTAAACCTTTAGAAGATTTAAGAAGTGTACTTAATCAGAGGGCCAGGACACAAGTTGATAATGTCAGACAGGTAAATCACTAGGACAAATATGGGAAATGGTATGATGACTTTATTTTAAAATCTGCTATTGTAGTAAAAGTTGACATATCACAGTATTATAATGCTGTGTTATACCATATAGAACACTCATATTAAGAATGGTTGGAGATGGAGGAGGAAGAGACCTTCTACACAGAAGATGGATAATGGAAATAACAGAAACCTTGAAATTTTCAAATAT
The DNA here is from genome assembly GCA_009760885.1 of Achatina immaculata. Classification (NCBI taxonomy): domain Eukaryota; kingdom Metazoa; phylum Mollusca; class Gastropoda; order Stylommatophora; family Achatinidae; genus Lissachatina; species Lissachatina immaculata. The sequence continues at coordinate 3,324,496 of CM019720.1, forward strand.
ATGAAGCAAACAGTCGAAAGTCTGTTTGTATAAGACTCTAATGATTTACTGTGTTTTTCATATTGAATGAGTTGACAAACTCAATGAATACTTTTTTAGCTAATTCTTTGGCATACTGGTGACTGCAATACCATCACCAATGTATCAATGCATCACCTGTATACTTGTAATTCATCAAATATACATCTCACAATTCTGACAACTCTGTCATCCTTTTAGATATTAAAGTATCTATTGACACTAAGAGTCTTTTCACCATTGTATTATACAAACTTATTTATAGTCAAACATATCTACTTTACACTTCCTTTACACACCTCTCCTTTGTCTTTGATGCCTATGGCATGTTGACTTGGATTTTATGGACCAGTCAAATAAATTATTATAATTTTTTTTGTCATTGCCACAGTCCTGAAAAAAATCCAGTAGAAAGCCTTCAACCAAATCCAGAAAATGAGCCACAAAGAGGCCTTTAGAAAATAAAACCTGTGACTTCATTAGACAGAGTTAAATTAGTGCTTCATTTCCAACCCATGGCCAAATGGCAAAGAAAATTCTTTATTGCCATGTGTCACTACTACAACTCAACATCCTTTCTGATTTGCCCCCTATTAACTTAAAAATAAGAACCAAATATGAAGCATATTCTCATCCATAGACATCTTAAGCAGGATCCTACCTTTGTTGGAACAAAAAGGTATAACCACCCTTATTGTGTTACCTGCCTTGTAGTCTGGGAAATGAAATCAATTACATTTCCCAAAACTGTCCTCACACTCCATGAGTAGTGCAAGTCCCATAATATGTCTCACCGTGTTCAATTAGTATAGGTTAATTTATATTTTAGAAACCAGTTTTGAGTGAAGTGACCACATGCTGAAACATCTTTATGACATCTCCCAACATGATTCTAAGCTAGTCTCTAATCATTTCAACAACCACAGAGACAAATCTGATTTTCTAGAAACAGCTATTAAGTAATGTCACTCTGATGAAAGAAGCTTCCTGACACTCAACAACTGCTACGTGCAGGAATATGGGATACAGGAACCACATGATTTGAACTTGAAATTCAGCCATGTTTAACCTTCCCTTTCTTCACAATCATAATCCTTTCCTACTAAGTTCTTTTCTACTCTTTCCTCATCTGCAACTTATATTCCAGAACCTTCATTGCAGTGTATTGCAAACCCTATTCCCAACCACATTCATCTGTTCCACTCACCCTTTTTTCAGCTTGACAACTCTCTCTCCCATTTCCCCTTTCCCTGCCTCTTTTTTACTAGCAACCAGTCATTACACCACACAAGTCTTCATTTAAATATTCTACTTTTTCTATTATTTTTTTTTCTTTCTTATTTGTTGTACATCATTGACGTGAATTTATATTTTCCATTCTTTTCCCATTTCTTTGTTCTGTATATTTTTGTATGAATAAGTTGTAAACAGAAACATTACATCTGTGTGATGATTAACTAATAAAGCTGTTCTTCCTTTGTTTTAAATAATCTTGACAATTTTTTATCTAAGTTTTACAACAGTGGCTTTGTGTATATTTATATATCTAGTGTTTATATACACATAACCAAAAAATATTAAAAATCTAAATCATTCTTTGACAGTACTTTATATCTAACTCAAATGACGAAAGAGGGAAAATATCTGGGAATCATGATCTTGAGGCTGATATTGACTTTATTAGAATGTATTTAATTTAAATTAATGAACTTTTATTTTGGAAAAAGAAGTGGGGATGAGGTTATTTCTCTTATAATCTGAGAAGTTCAGAAATTAATGGCACTGAGACTTATAGCATCAAATATAAGAGAGTTGTGAAATCTGATGTAAACAAAATTACATTGTATAAATTTCTGAATTTTCTAAACCTCAGCTCCAAGAGATGGTGAAGGAATTAGCAGCCATATCTCCAAAGGTGACACAGATAGGTAAGCTACAAAACATGGACATCTTCACAAACTGTCTGGTCTGTTATCTATTTTTATCAAATTTAATTGCTCTGTCAGTCAGTCAGTCATCTGCATGTCCCTTGCTGAACTTAGCCTCCCTAACAGCTCTCCTGTAGGCTTCTCGGTTGTAAGCAAGATGCCCTGCTGCTAATACTCTCAGTTGTAAGCAAGATGCCCTGTTGCTAATACATCTATTTTGTTGTTAAAGAACTTAATTAGTTGTCTGCATACACTGTCATAGAAATTTTATACATGAGTATCTTAAGAACATCAATCTTATTTTCCATGTCCTTGTTTAGTGTTCACATTTTCATGTTTTGTTTTTTTTTCTGATAGAGGCTGTTGTACCATAAGGTTGACAATCCTTGCTAGTTCTTTAAGTGAAATTTCCATACTTTGTTTTACTTGTTTTCCAATCTTTCAGCATTTAGCATTCTGTCTCTGAGCCCCCTACTCTCTCTTTTTCCAACCCCCTCCACATGCACACAAAAACACACATATATGCTCTCTCTCTCTATCACACACACACACAAATGAATATTAATTTCTAAAATGAAATTTTGCAAAACATTACAAAGTCAGTCAATCAGTCATTTGCATCCTTTGTGAAACTTTGCCTCCCTAACAGCTCTCCTGTGGGCCTCTCGGTTGTAAGCAAGATGCCTTGCTGCTGATGCATCCATTTGCAGATTATCAACAATGTTGTGCAGCCATCTTCACCTTGGTCTTCCTCTCTTTCTCTTTCCCATTATGTACCCTTCCAAGACTGTCTTCTCTAAAATATCATGATGTTTAATATGTCCAAAATATTTAAGTTTTCTCTGTTTAATCCTTCTTACTAGCCAACCTTCTTCAATATTAAGTTCTTGTAGTATGGGTATATTTGTTCTTTTTTGTGTCCATGATATTTGAAGAACTCTTCTGTAGCATTTGCAAAGATAAGATTCATTCATTCATTTGCATGTCTCTTGCTGAACTTTGCCTCCCAAACAGCACTCCTGTAGGCCTCTCGGTTGTGAGCAAGATGGCCTGCTGCTGTGGCATCAATTTGCAGATCGTCAACGATGTCTTGCAGCCATGTTCGTTTTGGTCTTCCTCTTTTTCTTTTTCCCATTATGTATCCTTCCAATAAGGTCTTCTCTAAATTGTCATGACATTTAATGTGTCCAAAATATTTAAGTTTTCTCTCTTTAATCCTCTTTACTAGCCAGCCTTCTTCAATATTAAGCTCTTGTAGTATAGATATATTTGTTCTTTTTTGTGTCCACGATATTTGGAGAACTCTACTGTAGCATTTACATTCAAAGGCATTTATGTGTTTCTCAGCTGTTTTGTTAAGTGTCCACGTCTCACAGGCATATGTTGCGATGGGAAAGATGCATGCCCTTAAAAATCTTATTTTTGTAGTTCTGTCTGCTCCTCTCCACAGATTCTTTATTTGTTTTACTTTCTGAAGAGTGATAGATGTCCTCCTTTTAATTTCCCTCATTGTATCTCCATTGTTAGTTAGTAGTGATCCAAGATATTCAAAACTCTTCACTTCTTCCAGTTTTTCCTCATTGATACATATTTCAGTTGCCTTGTTTGTTTTGTCAGTTGTCATCAATTTAGTTTTCTTTGCATTAAGGTAGAGGTTCTGCTCTTCGCTGTTCTTGCGGACTGACATAATTAGTTTTTCCATTCCTTTTTGTGTTGTGGACAGCAATACTGTGTCATCAGCATATCTAATCTCTGGTATTTCATAACCTCCAACTGTTATGGCATCGTAATATTCTTTGTCTACATCTTCTCTAACATTTCTCATTATATTTTCAGTATACAAGTTAAATAAGTAGGGTGACAATATGCACCCCTGACAGACCCCTTGTTTTATGTCAAACCAAATTGTTGTTTCACCATTTATTCTTACTGCTGCTTGTTGGTCTAGATACAGCAGTGATGTTAATTGTATCAAATGTGTTGGAAATCACATTTTTTCCATTATTTCCCAAAGTTTCTGGTGTTGTACACAATCAAATGCCTTTGAGTAGTCTATAAAGGATAAATATAGATTCACATTAAACTCTCTGCATTTCTCTATTATTAATCTTAGACTGAATATATGATCTCTTGATCCTCTTCCTTGCCTGAAACCAGATTGGTCCATATTGACTTCTTCTTCTGTTTTCTTTCGAAGTCTACCCATTATAATTTTTAACAGAATTTTACTGGCATGACTAATCAGGGCAACAGTTCTGTAGTTGGTGCATAATTTCAGGTTACCCTTTTTTGGCAGTGGTATGAATACAGTTCTTTTCTATTCTTTTGGCCAAATACCAGAATGCCATATCTTTTTACATAGTCATGATAGATTGTTGCACATTCCTTTCCTCCTGCTTTAATAAATTCAGCTGTTATCTCATCACATCCTGGTGATTTACCATTTTTCAGATTCTTTATTGCTCATAAAACTTCTTCTATTGTCGGTTCGGGTTCTTTCTCCTCCAATAATAACTCACACTGTTGATTTCTGCTTCCACAGTCGGTTGTTTCATACATTCTTTTGCAATATTCCTTCTGTCTTTCTAGAATTTCCTGTGTCTCTGTCAGGGTATTCCCCATCTCATCACAAATTACATTTAGCTTAGGTGTGACATTTCTCGTCAATGTCTTCATTTCTTTAAACATTTCACTATCTCTTCCACACTTCTGATGTTCTTCTATTCTTTCACAACAATCTTGTATGTATTGTTTTTTGTCTTTTCTTATGTTTCTTCGTACTTCTTTTGTTAAAGTTTTATATTTTTCTTTGTTGTTGTTTGTCACTTTCCATTGCGTCTTCATTTCTCTACGTTGTTTTATCAGTTCTACTGTACCTGCTGTGATCCATCTATACTTTTGTGTTTTCTTTACTGGAACCATGTCTTTAGCTGTTGTTGCTAAGATATCTTTGACCTGTGTAGCCAATTCATCTGGTGTCATCTCATCCTGTACAGCCATCAAGATTTCGAAACGGTTCTTCACTTCTATACCGTATTATTCTGGTATATTTGTAAGGTCAAAGCGGAGTGGTCTTGATCCCGTAACTATCTTTTTTATCTTTATCTTCATGTCTGCTATTAATAACTCATGGTCTGTGTCACAATCAGCACCTGGTAAAGTTTTTGCTGATGTTATTCTTGACCTCCACCTTCTCTGCACTAAAATGTAATCTATTTGATTCCTGGTTTTCCCATCAGGTGATGTCCATGTGCAAAGTCTTCTTGGATGTTGTTTAAAAAGTGTGTTAGCGATCATTAGCTCATTTTCCATGCAAAACGCCATTAGATTGTCACCTGCCTCATTTCTATGTCCTATGCTAAATTTCGCTACAACATGTCCTTCATCTTCTGCTCTTTCTGTACCAATTTTTGCATTAAAATCACCCATTATTAATACAATATCATTTTTCCGTACCTGGTCTATTGTCGTTTGCAGTGTGTTATAAAAGTTTTCTACTTCCTCTTCTTCTGCTGCTGATGTAGGTGCATATATCTGGATGATTGTTATATTTCTAGGAATGCCCTTAAGTCTGATTGTTAGGATTCTATCACTTACTGGATTGTAGCCTAGTAATGCTTTTGATGTTGATTTGTCCAAATAAAAAGCCACTCCATTCTTTCCTCCTACTTCTCTGCCAGAGTATATAAATATATTATCATTCTTGCTCTTAAAGTGTCCTGATCCTTTCCATCGATGTTTACAGATTCCCAAAATGTGTATTCCCGTTCTTTTCATCTCGTCACTTATTACTTGATATTTTCCCTCAGACATACTTCTTAAACAATGCAGAGATAAGACAGATGACTGAACAACAACCAGTCTCACGGGTGATCAGGAAAAGGAGATGGACATATGTTGGTCACTTGATGAGAAGAAATGATCAGAGAATCCCAAAACAAGCTATCAAGTGGAACACAACAGGCCGAAGAAAAAGGGGCAGACCGCGTGAAACTCTAAAGAGGACATTATTAAGAGAGGCCAAGTTAACGGGCATAACATCCTTTGATGAGGTTGAAAGACTCGCCGAAGACAGGAAGAATTGGCGAACTACTTTGCGAGCCCTATGTGACGTCTAACGGCACGGGAAGGATATAAGATATAAGATAAGATACTTCTTACATTCCATGTTCCTACTCTTATTTTTCTTTTTAGTTTGATACAGGGGTTTTCCTTGGTAACACAGTCAGGATTTTGTCCGTCATCACAATTACTAGTACTGACCTCTGCCTCACACTCTTCCCCAGTGTTAAAATTAGATCTATCTGGCCTGGGGGACGTCACCACCAGATCTTTTTCCTATTTGACTTTCCATGATTGCTGCTTGGGTTTCTTGGTATGTTTCCAGAAGATAGTTTACCATTGCTTTCCTTCCGGGCAGTGACTGTACTAGTCAGTGATCGTAGCCATTGTCCCTACCTTGAGATCATCTGCCTACCATCATAGAATGGTGACCATAACCAACAAAAGATAAGATAGTAAAGTAAAAATGTTTCATTTTTCACCATTCACTGTTAGTATGAGGATATTTGTTATTCACTTAATTTTATTATCTGATGAAGGTATGATCTGAAATATCACATTGTTTCTATACTAAATGAAAGCTCCTACAGCTTTTATTTCTGTACTGTCTATGCCAGAGACAGAATATACTGGATATTCACGTTTAAGTGTTTCCATTGTTCTCTGCTTCTAAATGTGTAGAACAGGTTTGGGGGTCAGTGAGATGCTTTATTGAGTAAGAGCGGAGCTGCAGACAACAATAATATAGATCCTGCTAGATAAACTCTCAAACAGGTTGCTCCCAGGTTCAACATCTCACACAAGAATGTTATACATCAGACATAGATTAACCACAATAGCCACTTGTTGAAGTGACATCAACATGTTTAATATGTGGAACAGGATGATGATGACTCAGTGGATGATTAAGACATCAAGTAATAACTCAAATTGCTCATGACAACATGATGAATATAAATTCCTGTGGTTCAGTTGGACTGTTACAAATCAAGCCACTAAATCATATGAAATATCAAATTGATGAAGACGGGTCACATTACTTTCATTCTTGTCAACAGTACATTTTCTTAGACAATATGAAAACTCTCAGCCATCTGTATGGCTGAAAGTTTCACACACAAGCTCCTAAACTCTAATCGCTAACCAATCAACCCACACTCATGCTTCATGCAGTATCTGAGGTTTCATTCTTCAGGAGCTATTACTTAGTAGAACAAAAACAAACAATTGGTCAAGGGCACTGCTTCACAACCATGAGTGAGGTTTTACACACTGAGCCACATATATACTGTTACACACTTCATCCAACTTTCATCTGTGAAGTTGGCATATGATGATGATAGAATACCTCACCTACATTTCTCTGACAGATCCAAGAAGAAAAATATCTTTTTGATCATGCATTCAGTTTCAGCCATCTGGACAAGGAAACAGGCCATGTCATGAATCCCACTATCAGGATGAGTTCTTCATACATCCTCCCAGTTTTCCATCCATTCTCTTCTTTTGGAGCCCAATTGTGGCTCTTAGGTCTTTGTAGAAAGAGATTCCCAGGAGGTCCTCTGGAATTTGGAGATCATTTTTGGCTTGCACAGAGATGCAGTATGTGTATCAGTGGTTATTGTTCTTTTCTATTGCCGTGTAACCCATACATCTGAGACTGGTTTGTAATGAGATGAAACAGATCAAAACTTATAACTGGCACATTATGAATGATATAAATACAAGAATATGTATGAAGAGACACATGAGTAGAGAAAAGAAAAGTGGTTAAACATGAAACTGAATATTCTTACTCTCCTCTCACCCAGAGATGTCTTTTGATTGTGACCTTTCTTAAAAACTACTTATTCTAAAACATTTATCTTTGTTATTTTGTCCATCAGATATATTTTTCTGTTTTTCATTTTTGCATAATGTATAAAAAAAATAATTGATGTTACAGAGGCACACCTTACAACACCAACCATTGGATTCACTGCTTATAGAGATGTTGAAGTCAGAGTTGTTGTAGATTCACATGTAACTTCCTACAGTGGCTTTTTATGCAAAGACAGTGGCCACTTTAACCTTCACACAGGAATTTTTACTGCCCCAGTGGCTGGTACTTATGTGGCTTTTATCAGAGTATTGAAAGTTGATGACAGTGATGAAATTTATGAAGTCAGAAGTGAGAGCACTAAACCTGGAGCCTCTAACAAAAAGTCTGTGTGTGGTGTGTCAGGTGTAAAGTCTGGCCATGTTTGTGACTTGGGTTTGGTACAAATGGAGGCTGGAGATGCACTGTATGTAGCAATATCATATTTAGAAAGACGTCCGAATACCTTATATCTCATCAACAGCATTATCTTTTCATGTTTTATAATCAGATAATATTGTTTTTTGCTTTTTTGTTTTGTTTTGTTTTTAATATTGTATGGCAATGATCAAAGATATATTTTTTAAACACAAATAGACTAAAAAAAATACACTTCATACTGACTTGCAGAAACCAAATTGATTTTATATTGGCAAGGAACAAGAAAAGGACAATAATAGGTGTAAGAGACAGAATGAATGAATGAATGAATGAATAATCTTTATTTTTAAAAGGTAAAGAATTAGGGACGCAGGCCCGTCTTACATTCTGCCCTTCATCACTCCATCTTTCATTCTTCCAACACACTTGATTTAATACAAACATACAAATTACATTATGAAAAGAAAGAAAAAAAGAGAAAAAAGAAAAAAAACATATCGAAAGAGTGTAAGATTAAACTATTACATTCAAAGTAAAATAGAAGAAGTAATTAACTTAATAAAATAGCTCTCACATCTACATACATGCACACACGCAGACATATACACAAACAAAAATATATTGTCAGTATTCTAACATATGTTTTAAAACAAACATTAAAATAATTTCTAAAAATATATCTAACAAGTTACTGTTTGAACTATGTCATTTTAGTACTTTAGTACAGAGGCATACCAAGAGGGGTATGGGAGGTGTACTAGCTGGGCACCTGTAATATATTCATTTATGTAATATAATAATAAAAATAATAAAATTAAAACACCTAAGAATGCTTAGTTGTGGTGACAGGCTGAGCTGTAAAATGGTGTAACTGCACCTTTTGGAAGACAACTTTCTTCAAAGAATATATTCTAGCAAATGGAATAACTAAGAAATAAATCTGGGAGATTCTGTTCAAGATTACAACAGCAACCTCTAACAGCAGAAAAACTTTAACTGGGGGAGCAAAGTAATACATCCAGTAATTGCCATTCAGGTCTGATTAAAAAAAATAATAATAAAATTTCGTAGTACTTACTACCATCCAAGTGAGAAAATGGGATTCAGAAACTTTGGGAAGTTTTTACTTGAGTTTTGTCTTGACTTCTGTCTGCATGGAACTGTGACCTGGTGTTCTTTACAGCCAATGCTTTGTAGGTGTTGAGGCACAGCATCATGACAGCTTTGAAGCAATGAAGGTATTGAGGAACAGCATTATGTTGGCTTGTTACGGTGGATATTTTTTCAGTCTCTGAGTAGGGCTATACTACAAGGAATGTGCAGTACTTCTTTAGCAGACTCCAGCACCAGGCCTGGCCTGTTACTGGGGTAACAAGGAGAGAGATGGGATGTCTGCTAAGGGTCACTGATTGTAACAGAGATCCTTTAAAAAATTTCTGAAATAGGATCATAAATTAGGCAGAGGAGAGTGCAGGTGCAGAACAATGTTAGGTATACCAGTATAGTACTGGTATAAGGGGAGAAGAGTTTTAACTAAGGTGGAGATAATCTAGAGAAGACCATCTTGGAAGGGTACATAATGGGAAAAAGAAAGAGAGGAAGACCAAGGCGAAGATGGCTGCACGACATCATGGATGATCTGCAAATGAATGCATCAGCAGCAGGTCATCTTGCTCACGACCGAGAGGCCTACAGGAGTGGTGTTAGGGAGGCAAAGTTCCACAAGGGACATGAAAATTAAGGTGGAGATGTTAATAATATGTCTAGAACTTTCAGTAATGTTCACGAGTCTTGTTTGTAGTCAAACTGACTTAATAGGCTGAACTGGTACAGTACGGAAAGTCTGATTATCACATGAAAGGCAAAGAGAAGTTTCTGGGTCTTAACATCATATGATAGTGGGTGGAATATCATATGATTTCACAGTGGAGCTGGGAATTATAAAAACAGGAGGATCAGAGAAAGGGGAGAACTCAGATAGAAAAGACTTAGGAGTAGAGTTAGAGTTTTCCAGACATGGTTGAGAGTTAGAACCTCGATTTTTGTTATAGTTATTATAAGAATAGGACCATGGTTCAGTTATGTAAAGTTCTTTGTGGGTTGTCCTTGTGGACGTAGTAGTGTAGGATTTAAGTTGAAGGGTTTTGTTGCGATGTTGATTTCCATAGCCTGGATCAGTGGATATTAGGACATTAGTCTGTAAGTTTGTCTTGAGTCTTATTTTGTCCTATTGTCCTATGGCAGGAATAACTCCATGCCCAGACACTTGGCTTTATGTATTTTGTTGAGTTGTCTGTTTTCCTTGATTTATTCATTGCACATTGCATCATCCACATAAAATTCTCATATTAAAGTTTTGATTGATCTTTTAAACTGTAAAACTGGAGACTCTGTCATGATAAATGTACATTTCTTGTATTGTATTGAAGAATGACAGGATGGTTATCATTGATCTTGTGGTCAAGGTTATCTATATTGAATGACGTGATTTTGTTGAGAATCTGGGTTTAGTATAGTGGATTTGGTGGATTCCAACTCTTGGAATAGTTCATTTGAGTAGTAAGAGAAAATTACCCTCTTCCAGTAAACACACATAGCTGGCCAATCTAACGTTGTTTAGGCATTCTGCCTTCAATGGCACCACTAACTCATTTCAGTGGTTTTCAATTTGTCAAGAAACAGACAAATTGCTATGCTTGTATAGTATTGTGTCAGGCTATATTCTGCTTTAACTGGTGGCACGATATAATACCATTTCAGGAAAGATATTATAGTTCAAAGTCAGTTAGGTCAATTTAAGAGACGACAGTGAATAGTCAGATTCAGCTGATGTTGCAGTTCATGGTTTAGGAATGAACTTTGGATTAACTTATTTACTGAATTCTGATAGGACAAAAGGATAATGAAAAAAAAATTGAAATTACTTACCAATTTTGAAAGAGAAAGTGAAAATTAGAAGCATTTCTGTTGGACATTATATGAAATAGACAGTAATGGAAATAGTTATGTGTGTAAAATATATGTAAAAATCTAAACTAGTGACTCATTACACAGTAGTTTAGAGTAAATTTAGTTTAAATAGCTATATAATCAAAATTAAGGCTAGAAAACAAAAACTAATGTTATTTTGTCACTACTGAGGCAACCAAAATGTGGATGTAATTTTTTTTTTCTCTGCTGTTGTCTTCAAAAAAGAATTAATGTAATTAGACTTTTTTAAAGGCATTATTTTTCTCTTGTTCATGTAATATTTTATATGACTATAATGATTATCCACTATATCTTTAAGACTATTCAAAATGACTGCAAAATACTTTTGACACAACTGATATTAAGGTTACTCCTCTCCAGTTGTTACAGTCACTAAGGTTGCCTTTTTTTGTTGTTGGTATTTTAACAATGATTCCTTTTTTCCAGTTAGAAGGGACCTTCTCTTCTTTCCAAATCTTGTTAAACATTCTCTGTAGTTGTCTCATGTTGTCACTATTGATAGCTTTTAGCATTTCGGCTGTTATTTCATCTTCATCTGCAGCTTTGTTGTCAGCCATTAAATTCACTGCTGTTTCAGTTTCATGCAATTTAATTTCATCTAGGTTGACATTTAGTTGTGGGGCTGGTAAGTCAGTTTCAAGGTTTAACAATTCTTTTGGGTGTGGTCGATTAAGTATTTCTTGGAAGTGTTCAGCCCATCTTTGGTTTTGGTCTTTATTTGATGTTAATAGGCTTCCAGTTTTGCTAAGGATTGGTCTTTCTTTAATAGTACCTGTTAGCCTCTTTTGTATGTTATATAAAGTGTTGTTGTCTCCTGTTTTTGCTGCTTTTTCTGCCTCTTTCGCCATATTGTCTATGTATTCTCTTTTATCCCTTCTAGATGAACTTTTTACTTTCTTGTCTATTTCTTTGTATGTTGCTTTTGCCAGATCTTTTCCAAGATCTGTTTTTGCATTCAATATGTCTAATTTGACTGCTCGTCTTTCATGTATATACTTCCATGTTTTATCTGATATCCATGCTTTTCTATTTGTTTTTTTCAGTCCAGCGCTTGCTTTTGCTGCTGTAATTATGGCTGTGCTGTAAGAATTCCATAATTCATCTATACCTATCTCCTCAACTTCACTGGGTGTTTTGGAATGATTGGCAAGTTCCTGATTGAAATTAATATTATTATTTTCTTCTTGTAGGCTGTGGCTGTTTATCTTTCTGTGTACTGATTTCTTGTGTTGGCTTTTCAATTTTAGTTTTATTTTCCCTATGCACAGGTTGTGATCACTGTTGACATATACACCCCCTATAAGCCCTTACATCCATCAGAGATGTTCTGTATTGCTTTCTAATACAAAAATGATCTATCTGGTTTCTAGTTCTGTCATTTTGCACTGTCATTTTGAATAGACTTAAAGATATAGTGGATACTGCAATAAGAGAAGAACAAGCAGGATTTCGAAAAGGGAGAAGCTGTCTCGACCAAATCTTTACTCTAAGAATAATACTTGAAGAACATATTGAAAAGCAGATATCATTAATACTGAACTTCATAGATTTTAAAAAGGCATTTGATAGCATACACAGAGATTCATTATGGAGAATTCTAAGTCTATATGGAATACCATCTAAAATTGTCAACATCATTAAGGACTTCTACAATGGATATGTTTGTGCAGTCAAGACAGAAGAAGGGATAAGTGAATGGTTCCAGATTGAAACAGGTGTGAAACAAGGATATATACTGTCTCCTTTACTTTTTGGGATTACAATAGACTTCATAATGAAAAAATGCTGCACAGGTAACATAGGTATTGACTGGGTACGTGGGACCCAACTAGAAGACCTTGATTTTGCTGATGACATAACTCTTATCAGTAATAATGTGATTCTATGCAAGAAAAAACAGATAGCCTATCTTCAATGGCTAGCAAAATATGATTTGAAATTAACAAGGACAAAACAAAAATAATGAAATTCCCATTAATCAAAATGGAAAAATACACATAGAAGGGACAGATATTGAAGAAGTCAATCAATTTGCATACCTTGGCAGCTACATAGACCAGGATGGTGACACTAGAAAAGAAGTTAGGATCAGAATTGCAAAAGCAGCATCAATCTTCAAGAATCTTGAGAACATATGGAATTCAAAAGTTATAAGCACAAAAACCAAGTTAAGACTATTCAATTCAAATGTAATATCCACCCTCATTTATGCATGCGAAAGCTGGAAAACAACTAAAGAAATAGAAAAGAAATTAGACTCTTTTGAAAACAAATGCATAAGGAAAATACTCGGCATCAAGTGGAACGAATTCAAGAACAATGCAGAGATAAGACAGATGACTGAACAACAACCAGAGAATCCCAAAACAAGCTATCAAGTGGAACACAACAGGCCGAAGAAAAAGAGGCAGACCGCGTGAAACTCTGAAGAGGACATTGTTAAGAGAGGCCAAATTAACAGGCATAAAATCCTTTGTTGAGGTTGAAAGACTCGCCGAAGACAGGAAAAATTGGCGAACTACTTTGCGAGCCCTGTGTGACGTTTAACGGCACGGGAAGGATATAAAATAAGATAATGATTATGTGAAATTATGACAATGCTCAGAGACAAAGGATAGGAAGTAGAGAACAATTCCAAAAACAGGGATGACTGGAGAGCCTTTTTCTGTGACCTATGCTCCCATCTTATAAAACTCCCTAAGAAAGGAGATCTATTAGAATATAAGAACTATAGAGGGCTCACTTGGGCAAGAGCTGAAAAAAAGGCGAAGGACAATGGATATTAACCAATTGGAAATTTGACTTTGCAGATAATGTGGCACTTCTGGCACACAGCCACACACAAATGCAAGAGAAACTTCAGATCTTAAGCAAGAATTCAGCTAAACAGGGACTATATATTAACAGACAAAACACAAAGATAATGAAAAGTAATAATGCAAGCAATAGCCTCATGGTAACTGAATCAGTGCCAATTGAGGAAGTAGAGTATTTCACATATTTATGCAGTATAGTGGATAAAGCTGGAGGAACAGAAAAAGATGTTAAAGCTAGAATAAGCAAGGCCAGGACAGCACTTATCCAACTTAACAAAATATGATCATCTAAGAACATCAAAACAAAAACCAAACTTAAGCTTTTCAATACAAACATAAAGACTGTCCTACTATATGGTCCAGAGACATGGGTTATGACCAAGACAATACAACAGTGAATACAAACATTCATGAAAACTGTTTGAGGAGGATTTTAAACATTAAATGGCAGGACAAGATCAGGAACGAGGAGGTCTGGGAAAGGGCAGGACAAGAACCTATGAACCTATAAATCATGTCTAGGAAGTGGAGGTGGATTGGCCACACTCTGAGGAAACCTGACACCAGCATAGCAAGACAGGCACTGACATGGAATCCTCAAAAAATGTTCTTTTTTTCATGCACATTTTCTGTCTATATCTGCAGTCCTGTCTCTTGAGTAAATTTCACTGTTTTTTTTTTATGGTTCATGTATGAAACACTTCTAAAGATAACCGTGTTATATTAGGTCATATAGGGTAAGGGGGAGGCTAAAAAAAATCATCTGCACTGTTAAGCATGAAGCTTAATCTGGTAACGAGAGCAAAACCCAATGTTAGTTCATGGAGTGACCATAAATCAACAGTAGCAGCTATTAGAACACACAAGAAAAGTCATATTAGAACTCAGAAAAAGAAGACAGACAAAACAATAAAACAAAACAAGGTCAGGGAAGAAAATGTGAGAGCAGAATATAAGAAGAAAATAAGATAACTTTTACCTATAGACATGAAATCAGTAGAAGAGGATTGAGCCTTGTTCAAAACAGCATTTCACAAGCAGCAAAGAAAGAAAATATAAAACTATGAAAAGGAGAGGTACAGAGATTGAAATAACAAAATGATGGAAACTGTTGAAAGAAATGCAAGAAAAATAGATATAAAAATTAATGAGATGAGAGCAGGAGCATGACTGCACTGAATGCCAAATTTCAAACAGACATTTTGAGAGAGAGAAATAAAAGAAACAAAGATAGAATCATGACAGGAATATGGTGAAGAATTAAACAATAATCATAAAGAGGCTGCAAAAGTCTTTTTAAAAAAAAAAGTCAGTGCAATGAGAAAGAGAGTAATGCACTTTAACCTGTTGATGATTGTGAACAATATTTGTTAGGAAGGACCATCATCCATGCACTCCAGACACATCCATAGGGACTTTGATCTCCTCTATCTACTTCAGTGTACAGTAACTGATTACTCCCATGTTTGTTGGTTGACAATTGTCTGGAGCTCTTCATGAACTGATCATTTTTCACCACCCTGAGTCTCACTCCCAACTCCTTCACTCTTGACACCAACACTTATTCACAGGTGTCAGTGAATGTATAAACTAGGAAAAAAAGTAGGAACAGCTTTATTATTTAATGATAACACACTTATGACGTTTCGGCGTGAGCCTTTGTCAAACAAAAATAAACAGGACAAAGAATCAGAGAGAGGAGACAAAGTACAGAGTCACATTAATTTGATGATAAGAAAACAATAAAAAATGGAAAAATTAATAAAAAATGGAAAATTACTTATCTCAGCCTTTGGATCAAACATTAAGTGTCAGTGAAGTCTTTTGTTTTGATCATCTTATCTTCTCAGACTCTATGTCTCATTTCCAAACCCTTGAAAATTGCATACCAATAACCGACCACATCACAAATGACATACTCAGTACATTAAACCTGCTTACCTCTGATAACATCAAGACCACACTACAGTGGATACCAGGGCACATGGATATCAGAGACAATGAATGTGCTGACAGACTGGCAAGGAATGGAGCCACCAAGTCACAGCCTCATATCCCCACCAACATGAGAACTGTTAAACACATTATACACAACATCTGCAAGCAGCAGTGGTTGGACCACTGGGGCAGCAACCCAACTGGAAGATCCCTATATGCATACCTGCCAATGCCTAACCTTGGAGACCACATCAACAGCTTATGTTGTAGAGGCCACTGCACAATCTTCATTTTGCACACAGTACATAAAAAAAAAAAGGTAAAGGTGACCCTGTCATGCCTTGGAGGCACATAGGGATATGGTGTTAGTGCCCATATTTTCCTTGACCTGTCAGCACACTAGAGGGTGATATGGTCAGTATCACGCCTGGCTGCCTTTCCTTCCCCAACTCCAGAAGAAGTCGGGTACCCATTTCTACAGCTGGGTGACTGGGGTGCCGTCGGCCGGATTCGAACCCCCGACCTTCGCCATGAGAGACCAGTGCACTAACCACTTCGCCACTCAGACACCCACACAGTACATACCACCCTCAATAAGTACTTACACAGAGTGACCGCTGACCACACACCATACTGCATGCATTGCAATAGACAAGAAGAAGAAACTGTTAAGCACCAACTGCTGGACTGCAGTGCATTGATCTTCAGAAGAACCTGATACCACCATACTCCTCCATCACAGACTTTCTGTATGGAGAACTGGAGCAGCTGAAAAAAGACTTGTATGTTCCCCTGTCTGGAACAAGGAAAAAAGGAGTGAAATCTCATAAATATGGGGGTAAGATAAATCAGCTTTTCTTGTAGCACTGATGATGTCTGCTTGATCTGTTGCCTGCCCTTCTTTCATAACAGCTGAGTCAGCCAATTGACCTGTTCTCTCGTTTCTCCAGACTTCTGCATGACCTGGTACAAAAATTAAGGTCAATCTGTGACATCTGCAACCTATTATCACATCCAAATGATGTGGACTTCTAAATACAGGTGTCATGTTGCAACTTGAGTATGTTTGACCCCATACTACCTGTGTAACACCTGAAGCCATTATGGACCTGCATTTTTAGTGTTTTCAAAATTTTCTATATTTGCTACATCTTCCCTTAAATAATTATTATATCCTTGGACTACTCTGTGAGGCAACAGATCGAAAGACTTTAGAAAAAGAATGCAACAAGTGGATGCACACAACCAGAAGATATATATATATATATATATATATATATATATATCCCGTGTGGTACCCGGGATCTGCAAAGAATAGGACCACTGTACCCTACCATGCATGATCACAAAAGGCGACTAAGGAGGGTTCAGCATAGGGCCAGCAACCCTATCAGGGCTCACCTGGGCAAGAGCAGAAAAAAAGGCGAAGGACAGGCATTTGTGGAAAACCCTTGCGTAAGCCCCATGTGCCCTGGGCACTTAAGGTTCAGATATATATATATATATATATATATATATATATATATATATATATATATATATATACAGGAATTCATGTACTTTGTAAAAATTGGAGGACTTGCATCAAAAATAGTATAGACGATGTAGAAAAATGATGGAGTTTTATGACATTTTTACATGAATAAATTATGGGGAAAACAATTTAAGGTTTTTATTGGACAGAATTACTAGATTTGCGTTATTTACAGTTTAATATTCCAGTCTGTTCCCTGCTATGGTTCAGAGATGTAAGGAGCAGTAATGATAATATTAAAGGAAATTAATGATTAATTATTATAATAAGAGTACAGGCTATGCTGAGTATACAGATTTTATCATGACAGAATCACAAACTTCATGGCCAGTGAATAAACTGATATGATTAACTATTATGATAGGATCATCTAGTATCACAGAGATTCCATGACAGTATCACAGACATCCTTGTGAGATGATAAAGGGACAATATTAAATAACAGGATCATGGAACTTAGTGATGTGCAGACACTCTCAGAAGGTTAGATATCATGACAATAGCACAGATATAGTGATTAGGGGACAAGCTGGCAGGATGAATTATTAGGACAGGGTCACATACACGGTGCATGTTGGTGAGATTTGATGACTGGAGTAAAATACAAAAATGAAATGTTGAAATATTATTAGATAGAAAGAATACATGAAATAGAAACCTTGAAATGCACTTAATCATAAAAAAGCAAAACTCAATAACCTAGACTTAAGAGAATGTGTGTTATGTTGTGTTAGGTATAAAGTCTGTCAGTGTTTGTGACTTGGGTTTGATATGACTGGAGACACACTTTATGCAAAGATGACAGAGAACATTCAGGATGTACAACAAAAGCTCCCTCTAGTATAGAACTTCCATGGATAACAACATAATGTGATTCTGAGAAAAAATTCCAGTGGATATGGAATCATCCATCACATGGATACATCACAGTATCACTGTTGAACTCACTTAAGTTATTGAGTTTTCACTGAGTAGTGCAATAATTTGTGCAAAAATTTTATCATATTTTATTATATCATATTATTCATAGGCATGTTATATTTTTGTATTTAAATCTTTCTGCAAAACTGTTACTTTTTTGTGCAGTAAAAAGATATTAAGTATTATCATTATTGTTAATCTATATCTCAGACTTTATTTTGAATATTTGGTGCTGTATTTGCAACATTTTTTTCTTCTTGCACTCAGAAATGCTCTATTTTCTAAACTTAAGATCAAATAACACTACCCTAAAGAATGTGAACATATAGGGTTAGTCTGCCAATCCAACATCCACAGAATGACTTCGCTGACATGCCAGATCAACAAAAAGCAATGTCCTTAAAGATCAACATTTACATATCCAACAGTCAGCAAGAGAATTCAACAACAAATAACTGGTTAAATAATAAACATATCCCAGAGATTAAAAACAATTCTAAAAAAAAACATGATAAATACATGTGTTGCTATGTATGCACTTTACTTGCAGATGGTCACTGAAGATTTGTTACAATAAAAACAAGACATGATGAAAGTCAGCATAGCAACATTTACAAACCAAGGCTCTATTCTCAAATAATAGTTAAACTGATTTCAACATAGCAATATTGACAAATCAATCCATCCATCCATCCATCCATCCATCCATAAATCCATCCATCCATCCATCCATCCATCCATCTGGTGTTGGCTGTCATACTACTCCATAATTTCCTGCTCCCAGCTGTGCTGACGTTCTTTGTTCATGCCATCTAGTTAGTCCATCCAGCATTTTCACTCTCTGTCTACCTTGCTCTCTTGTGCCTTCTATCTTTCCTGTTCTCACAATATATTCTAGCTTGCTTCACATGTCCTAAGAATTTGGACTGTCTTTTTCTGACTTCTAACATGTTATCACTCACACTATATTTGTCATTCCCAAAAGCAACACAACACTATCAAACAGAAAAAAATGAGTCAGCTCCACCACCTTCTAACCAAACATACAGTTGCTCCTACTTTACTATTTAGATTATTTGACTGACTTTCTACATTCTTATTACTTCATGTACTTTAGCCTGCATCTTACATCTTACATCCATCACGCTGTTAAACATCACATAGGGCTTGCATAATTGTTTGCCAAGTTTTCCTGTTCTCAGTGAGTCCTTCAACTTCATCAAGGGATATTATGCCCACTAAACCGGCTTCTCTTAACAATGTCCTCTTTAGAGTTTCACATGGTCGACTTCTTTTTTCTTCGGCCTGTTGTGCTCCACTTGATAGCTTGTTTTGGTATTCTCTGATTATTTCTTCTCATTACACAGCCTACATATGTTCATCTTCTTTCTCTGATCACCCATGAGACAGGTTGTTGTTTGCTCATCTGTCTTATTTCTTTGTTGTTCTTAAATTCATTCCACTTTATACCAAGTATTTAAACTTTATAAAACTTTATAAAACTTTAGCCTATTCTTGTTGTTATATTCATTCTCTAATAGTCTATCCTTTGACAAAATCTTTCTCTTTCATTCTGAACCTTAAGTGCCCAAGACACTTGGGGCTTCCACAAGGGCTTTCCACAAATGCCTGTCCTATGCCTTTTTTTTTTCACCTTTGACCAGGTGAGCTCTCTGTTCCTCAGCATCCTCTCTGTTCTTCTCCATGTCTTCTCTTACTTCTGTTCCCCTGTGGTGTCCATCTTAGTGCTATTTTTGGTAGTGAGTCACCAGCAATCTGAAGTACATGTTTCAACCATCACCAGCATCTTTTCTCAATAACTGTTGTTAGTGGCTTCATCTGCATTTCTGCCAACAAGATGTTGTTTCTTATGGGGTTTGGCCAAAATATTCTTCTAATTCTTCAGAAGAAGAAAGGAAAGAATTGTTTTCTGTAGTTTTGGTGATTTTCCATCATTTACTTCTATAAAGTCAGTCAGTCAGTCATTTGCATATCCCTTGCGGAACGTTGCCTCCTGTTAAAAGCTATTAACAGTGACTACATAAGCCAACTACATAGAATGTTTAAGAAAGTTTGGAAAGAAGAAAATGTCTCTTCAAAATGGAAAAAAAGGAATTGTTGTTAAAATACCTAAAAAGGCAACCTTAGCAACTGTATTAATTGGAGAGGAGTAACCTTACTATCAGTTGTGTCAAAAGTATTTTGCAAAGTCATTCTAAGTAGAATTAAAGATATAATGGATTCTGCAGTGAGAGAAGAACAAGCAGGATTTCAAAAAGGGAGAAACTGTCTTGACCAGATCTTTGCTCTAAGAATAATGCTTGAAGAACATATTGAAAAGCAAAAACCATTAATCTTGAGCTTCATTCATTCATTCATTCATTCCTTTGCATGTCCCTTGCGGAACTTTGCCTCCCAAACAGCACTCCTGTAGGCCTCTCGGTTGTGAGCAAGATGGCCTGCTGCTGCTGCATCCATTTCCATATCATCAACGATGTCTTGCAGCCATCTTCGTTTCGGTCTTCCTCTTTTTCTTTTTCCCATTATGTATCCTTCCAATACGGTCTTCTCTAAATTATCATGACGTTTAATGTGTCCAAAATATTTAAGTTTTCTCTCTTTAATCCTCTTTACTAGCCAGCCTTCTTCAATATTAAGCTCTTGTAGTATAGATATATTTGTTCTTTTTTGTGTCCACGATATTTGGAGAACTCTTCTATAGCATTTACATTCAAAGGCATTTATGTGTTTCTCAGCTGTTTTGTTAAGTGTCCAGGTCTCACAGGCATATGTTGCGATGGGAAAGATGCGTGCCCTTAAAAATCTTATTTTTGTGGTTCTGTCTGCTCCTCTCCACAGATTATTTGTTTTACTTTCTGAAGAGCAATAGATGTCCTCCTTTTAATTTCCTTCTTTGTATCTCCATTATTAGTTAGTAGTGATCCAAGATATTCAAAACTCTCCACTGCTTCCAGTTTTTCCTCATTGATACATATTTCAGTTGCCTTGTTTGCTTTATCAGTTGTCATCACTTTAGTTTTCTTTGCATTAAGATAGAGGTATTGCTCTTCGCTGTTCTTGCAGACTGACATAATTAGTTTTTCCATTCCTTCTTGTGTTGTGAACAGCAATAATGTGTCATCAGCATATCTAATCTCTGGTATTTCATAACCTCCAACTGTTATGGCATCATAATATTCTTTGTCTACATCTTCTCTAACATTCCTCATTATATTTGCAGTATACAAGTTAAATAAGTAGGGTGACAATATGCACCCCTGACAGACCCCTTGTTTTATGTCAAACCAAGTTGTTGTTTCACCATTTATTCTTACTGCTGCTTGTTGGTCTAGATACAGCAGTGATGTTAATTGTATCAAATGTGTTGGAAATCCCATTTTTTCCATTATTTCCCAAAGTTTCTGGTGTTGTACACAATCAAATGCCTTTGAGTAGTCTATAAAGGATAAATATAGATTCACATTAAACTCCCTGCATTTCTCTATTATTAATCTTAGATTGAATATATGATCTCTTGATCCTCTTCCTTGCCTGAAGCCAGCTTGGACCATATTGACTTCTTCTTCTATTTTCTTTCGAAGTCTACCCATTATGATTTTTAACAGAATTTTACTGGCATGACTAATCAGGGCAACAGTTCTGTAGTTGGTG
The DNA here is from genome assembly GCA_009760885.1 of Achatina immaculata. Taxonomy (NCBI): domain Eukaryota; kingdom Metazoa; phylum Mollusca; class Gastropoda; order Stylommatophora; family Achatinidae; genus Lissachatina; species Lissachatina immaculata. The sequence goes on from CM019720.1 coordinate 3,346,615, forward strand.
CATAATTTCAGGTTACCCTTTTTTGGCAGTGGTATGAATACAGTTCTTTTCCATTCTTTTGGCCAAATACCTGAATGCCATATCTTTTTACATAGTGCATGATAGATTGTTGCACACTATCATGCACTATGTAAAAAGATATGGCTTCACAGTCTTTAAAAAGGCATTTATAGCATACACAGAGATTTAATGTGGAGAATTTTAAGACTATATGGAATACCATCTAAAATTGTTAACGTCATTAAGGATATCTACAATGGATATGTTTGTTCGGTCAACACAGAAGAAGGAGTGAGTGAATGGTTCCAGATTGAAATAGGCATGAAACAAGGATGTATACTATCTCCCTTTCTTCAATAGCTGTTTAAGAAGTACACCAATTTGCATATCTCACCAGCTACATAGTCCAGAATGGTGATACCAGAAAGGAAGAATTGCAAAAGCAGCACTGGCATTCAAGAATCTTAAGAGCAAATGCCACTCAAAAGTTGTAAGCACAAAAACCAAGTTAAGATTATTCAGTTCAAATGTAATATCCATGCTCATTTATGCAAATGAAAGCTGGAAAAGAACAAGAAATTAGACTCTTTTGAAAACGAATGCCTAAGGAAAATACTCAGTATAAAGTGGAATGAATTCAAGAACAACAGAGATAAGGCAGATGAAAGAACAACAACCTTTCTCATGGGTGATCAGAAAAAAGAGATGGACAAATATAGGTCATGTGATGAGAAGAAACAGTCAGAAAATCCCAAAACAAGCTATCAAGTTGAACAAAACAGGCCAAAGAAAAAAGAGGTAGACCATGTGAAACACTAAAGAAGATACTGTAAAAGAGGCCAACTTAGTAGGCATAAAATCTCTTGATGAGGTTTAAAACACTGCCAAAAACAGGAGGACTTGGTGAACTACAGCCCTGTGTGGCATGGAAAGGATGTAAGATGTAAGTAGTGCTTTAATGAACTTTAGTATGGACACTTCTGTTTTGTCTTGTAGGATATTGAAGAAGTTCTTAAGTACTATCAAGAACTCATTTCTTGTTTGCTGGTATTTCAGTTTTGTTGTATCAATGTGTGCCTTTTTTGTTACTCTGATTTTGGTTTTCCTTTTTTAGTCTTATTTTCAATACCAGAAGGTTGTGATCACTTCCTACATCTGCTCCTTTCTTTGCTCTCACATCGCGTAGTGACCATTTCCACTTGATGTTTATCAGTATGTGATCAGTTTGGCTTTCTGTTGTTTTGTCTTGGTACCTCTAAGTCACTTTATGGATGTTTTATGTTGGAAAATTGTCCCTCCACTGGCTTTTGTTTTATTCTCAGAACCTCAGGTCTTTCTCCATTTTCACTTATTTCTCTGATTCCTTCTCTTCCCATGATTCTTTTTTCTATCTTCATTTTCTTCACCTACTTTTGCACTGAAGTCACCCAAGATGAGTAGCATAACATGCTTGGGTATTGTTTTTACTGTGGCTTGGAGGCTGTTGTAAAAATCTACTTTTAATTCCTCTTCAACTGGTTCTGTTAGTGCTTAACAAACTATAGCAGGCAGCTTCATGAATTTTGAGTTGAAACATGCATATAACAATCTTTTATTTATAGGGGTTCATTTCAGCAATGCTCTTGATGCATCCTCCACCATAATCAGTGCAACTCCTCCTTCATGATTATATCTCTTTACCTGACCATATTATTGTATCTTCTGTGTGCTGTGTTGTTAATTTCCTTCTGCCTTGTCTTGTCCATCTTGCTTCTAGTATTCCTAATACACATATGTCTAGTTTGTATCTGTGCATTTCCTTGATGATTTGTGCTAGTTTTCTAGTTTGGTTAATTGTTCTTATATTCCAGCTACCTGTTTGCATCTTGTGTTTAGGTTCCAGGGGAACTGCAATCTGGCTTGGAACATCCAGTGGCTGGCTTTCATCCATAACCTTCATGAGCTCAGTTTCCTGAATTGCATTTCTCCTTCTATCTGCATTTATTTTGTCCCTTATTTCCATTTCTGTAGAAGTCTAGATTTTTTACCAGATAGAGTTGCTGGCCCTATGCCATACTCTCTTTAGTCTCTTTCAAGATCATGCGTGGTAGGGAACAGTGGTCTTATTCTTTGCTTCCCAGACATGTGCCCAGGTCTCAGGTACCAAATACAACTAGTGAGCCGCAAAGAAGTGTTCAGAAAAAAGCCTGTTACTCCATCGGACAGAGTTAAGTTAGTACTGCCTTTCCACCCACATGGTCAGATGGTTAAGAAAATTCTTTATCGTCACTGCCAATAATTTAGCTTGACCCCGACACTTGCGACATTTTCTCTGATCCACCCCTGTTGGCATACAAACGTGAGCGAAACCTTAAGGACATTCTCGTCCACAGCCACTTGAAGCGGAGCTTTACATATGTTGGTACCAGAAAATGTAACTGCCCCCGCTGCGTCACCTGCCCTGTAGTCTGGGAAACGAAAACGATCACATTTCCCAAAACTATCCTCACTCTTCATGAGGGATTCACATGCAAGTCCCATAATGTGATATATGTCATTGTATGCAAAAGATGCAGGATAATGTGAGATGCCTCAGATAGGGGACCACATGCAGAAACATATGTATGATATCACTCAGCATGCTTTGAAACAAGTCTCAAATCGTTTCAATGGCCCCAACCACAGAGGCAAATCTGATTTGTCTCATAACAGCCATCAAACAATGCCACACAGATGACGCAAGCTGTCTAGCACTTGAGAACTGCTACATTCATGATTATGGGATGCTTGGACCACATGGGTTAAACTCTCTATTAAGCTACACCTAACATTCTCCTCTTCAACAATTATAATCCATCTGTATTAAGCTCCACTCCCTTCTCACTTGTTACACATAGTTTAGAACCTCCTCACAGCATCATATTACAACACCTCTACTCACTATAATCATCTATTTCACCTTCTCTGGCTAGGTTAACATTGTACCACTCTCTCTCCCCTCCATGGTTTCCCCACCCACCACCCCCAGTTACGACCCACTAACCACACATCACAGGTCTCCATGTAAACAGTCTCTACATCCTACAGTGCTCATTTCTAACACACAGCGTCGAACAAGCCATATCTTACAATTACAGCTAAGTGCTCTATTCATTATTAATTTTTTTTTAATAGCATTCAAATGAATGCATACTTTATCTCCTCTCTCTATTTCTTTGCCCTGTATTGTTTTTGTATGATTAAGGCTGACACCGAAACATCACAACTTTGTAATCGTTAAGTAATAAAGCTGCTCCCACTTTTTTCCTACTTTATACATTCAGGTACCAAATGGGGGTTTGACAAAATAGTGTTATCAAAATTATCCTAGCTCTAGAAAAAAAAATGTTAGTTTCTAGCCAAGAAATCATTCTTGTGAACAAATATATAACCTGTCTATTTGAAAACCTAACAGCAACTACTCTAGTCTGACACTGGGTCAGCACAGCATGATTTTCCACACTCTACAATCAGGACATTCATGCCTGGTCAGGCACAATGCCTATCTCAAACTGCATGTTTTTAAACAACTCACAGCAACTAAGGTAGCTTACAACAAAATAAACTCTCAGCTTGACCTGTTCACTTACACACAAAGAGAATCCAAAATATAACACTTGCCTTTCACTCCCCTCTCCTAACTTATCTCCCCTACTACCCATACAACTCCATCCTCTTTATATTGTAACAAGGGCAACACTATAGCACTCAGTCAGTCATAAACTCTGAGAACAGAAATCAATCAGTAACACTACCCTGAAGGCAGCATCAAATCATTCAGACTACCCTGGGGGCAGCATTCAGGCAACCACACTACTCTGAGAACAATCACTCAAGGCCCCAGAGACAGCATCACACTACCCTGGGGACATCATCTAGTCAGGCACCCATCTCTGAGGACAGCATCCAATCAGTCATACCACCTTGGGAAAAGCATCCAACCAAACTTTCTAATGGGCCAAAAAGGCATGATACTATAAAATAAACTATGAGTTATGAGGGGGAAAAAAAGTCATTTCAGCTTTAAGATACAAACATTTTTGCTCAGTATACAGAGACCTTAGCCACTAAATCCACTTAGGAGGGTTTTAAATAGTATAAAACTGCATCATAACATTAAAATAACTAATTAAAATACATTAAGAAAATCAACTAATAAATCATACATTCTTAGAAGACAGGCGTTGACAAAGGACATGAATCATATAAAACACTTTCTTATCTCTTTTATTACTAGACTTTTTTATTACACAATGGAACCAAACATATGTTTGAATCATTTAAAGCCTCATACATGAAACGGACATTAATAAACATTTCATTCTGAAAAAAAAATCATTCATAAAGAATATGCATAATAATGAAATATTTTAAGACATTAGATGGATCATTACATAGACTGATTCTTTTATATAATTTTGTGTAAAACCGTTAAGTGATTTGGGGGACCAGTCTTGGGAACATGGTGATCACTTGTTATGTGCTCACTCGCTCCTATCCACTGGGCAGCTGAGGTGAATGAGACAAGAATAGATGCTTTCTAAGGGTTCACAGCTGAAGGAAGTTGAAAACAAAGTCCCTACACAGTGCAGTGCTCTTTGGGAAATGCTGCATTCTTCATGCATTCCCTACAATTTTCAATCTGTGCTTATTTCCTGGGACCAAGTTAGGGCTCATAAATCTCTTTAGGGAGTATGCAGGTGGACATGAAAAACTATAAGATTATTACAAGAAACTGGGTCAATAGAGTGGATGGAAAACATCTTGCAAATCTGCACAAATGCACTCAGGTCTTTCACGCCAGGTCTCAGGTCACTACCTTCAGGTCTTTCACAGCAGGTCTCAGGTCATTACCTTCAGGTCTTTCATGGCAGGTCTCATGTCGTTGTCTTCAAGTATCAAGTTGTCTCAAGTTTCAAAATGAAAAATTAAAAACACTATTGATTTCAGGTACCAGATCAGCATTACTAAAAATGATTTATTCTAGCCCATAGAAGGAGGTGACACCAGAAAGGAAGTTAGAATTGCAAAAGCAGCATCGATCTTCAAGAATTTTGAGAACATATGGCATTCAAAAGTTATAAGCACAAAAAACCAATTTAAATGTAATATCTACCCTCATTTATGCATGCAAAAGCTGGAAAACAACTAAAGAAATAGACAAGAAATTAGACTCTTTTGAAAACAAATGCCTAAGGAAAATATTCGGCATCAACTGGAAAGAATTTAAGAACAAAGCAGAGATACAACAGATGAGTGAACAACAACCAGTCTCATGGGTGATCAGGAAAAGGAGATGGACATATATTGGTCATGTGATGAGAAGAAATAATCAGAGAATCCCAAAACAATTTATCAAGTGGAATACAACAGGCTGAAGAAAAAGAGGCCGACCACGGGAAACTCTTAAGAGGACATTGTTAAGAGAGGCCAAATTAATAGGCATAAAATCCCTTGATGAAGTTGAAAAGCTTGCCAAAAACAGAAAACATTGGCGAACTACCTTGTGAGCCCTATGTGACATTTAATGGCACGGGAAGGATATAAGATATATAAGATAAGATACAAGGAGGAGGAGGAGGAGGTAGTGAATGAGGAAAGAAGAAAAGAAGGAGGAGGAGTAGGTGGTAGAAGGAAGAAATGACTTTAGGATTAACATGAATGACTTCAATGTGTGTCTGATAAGTATACAGCTGCTTATATTACAGATCAAATCAAGATCACTAGAGACAAATGAGATGTACCTTCATAGATGTTAAGAGTACTATTGACATCTAAACTGACAATCAAGGTTATTTTTTTTAAAACCAGTGAATAAAAGGAGTTCAGTTAAAATCCTAAGAAAGAAACACAGTAAACAATGCTTGTACACATAACAAGAAGGAGAGGACTATCTATAACAACAAGAAAGATTAAATGGAAAAGTGACAGAGAAAAGGCAAGTATCCATGGACAAGCTAATGTGACAATATGATAGAAAGTCACCAAATGAACTGGTGAAAAATATCAAGGACCAGAAACTGTGGAGGACCAGTGACAGAGTAACCACCTCTTGGGTGCCTAGACTAAACCTAAAACGGGTCTCCTCAGATCTTCATCGCTGATCTCCTGGTACAAAATTCATAAAACAGCATTATACAGCTACTGCTGCCTCCTAGCGGAAAACCACGAGAGCTATGTGTGTGGGTTTTATTTTTTAAAAAAAAAAAAACTTGAAGAGTTTCTCCCTTTCTCTCTCTCTCCTCTCTCTCTCTTGGCGTAAGAACAATCATATGTTATGTAGTTTCTTTATTGTGAAGTATTTAAATGTTTCATTGAGTTATGAATAACTGTATATTTGTATTTTTCTTCCCATGATGCCTGGTTCCCTGCCCTCTAGGGACCTAGATTTAAGCCTGTTCAACCTAACTGGTAATCAGCCACTGTGGAAGAGCATGACTGCCAATGCCCCTTAGCATAATAATGAAAGTGATAAATGTAGAGATGTAAATGAGCAGTTTTACACATTTCAATAAACCTATGATTTATTATAATTACAATTCCTTAAATAAATCTGCTTCTACTTAAAATAATAATAATAATAATAATAAAAGTATAAACTAAATTAGTATTATTATTATTAAAATGTTAATTGCCACAAACTAAACTCACATATAATCAGGGAAAATGGATGATCGAAGATTTAGATCAAATGGTTAAAAGACTTTTGTTATTGTCCTAGCCGCTGAAACTTGTTCCTTTCTTCAAATTATAAATTCACCTGCACAGATATGTTATATGTACCTTGTCATATGCACCTTGTTATATGTACCTTGTTATATGCACAGCCATCAAGTACTAAAATGACATAGTTCAAAAAGTAACTTGTTAGATATTGTTAGAAATTATTTTAATGTTTGTTAAAAAATATATGTTAGAAGATCTGTATTTACAATGTATTTTTGTTTATGTGGAAAATCCTAAGATGGCATGGCCTCCCCCATAAAATAGTTAATGTAATCAAAGCCCTATACGAGGGTTTTCAGTGCAAAGTTATCTGTGGAGAACATACCTCCAGCAGCTTTAGGGTACAAACAGGAGTGAAACAGGGATGTGTACTATCACCAACATTATTTATCTTGGCAGTAGACTGGTTAATGAAGGAGGCAACATCAGACAAACGCAGAGGATTACAATGGACCCTTGACACAGTGCTGGAGGACCTTGACTTTGCGGACGACATTTGTCTATTATCAAGCAGTCACAAAGATATGCAAGATAAAATAAACAAGTTAACCCAGAATGCAAACAACATAGGACTAAAGATCAACGTAGGAAAGACAAAGTTAATGAAGCAAAATGTGAACAACAGAAATGTACTCAGAGTAGATAACAAGTTAGTGGAGGAGGTTAAGGAATTTGTATACCTTGGCAGCAGAGTAGTAGAAAATGGAGACAGCACAGAGGACATCAACAGCAGACTTACTAGAGCAAACCAGGCTTTTGCAATGCTACAGAATATATGGAAATCAAATAAACTAAGCATAAATATGAAAATCAGGATATTTAAGAGTAATGTTCTAAGTGTACTACTCTATGGAAGTGAATGCTGGAAAATCACCAAAACCATAGAAAACAAGTTGAATTCTTTCCAGACTAAATGTTTACGTAGAATTAAAAAAATATTTTGGCCAAACACCATAAATAACATCTTATTGGCAGAAATGCAGATGAAATCACTGACAACAATTATTGAGGAAAGACGCTGGCGATGGTTGGGACATGTGCTCCGAATGACTGACAACTCACTACCAAAAATAGCACTAAGATGGACACCACAGGGGAGCAGAAGTAAGGGTAGACCAAAAGAGACATGGAGAAGAACAACAGAAAGGATGTTGAGCAATAGAGGGCTCACCTGGGCAAGAGCAGAAAAAAAGGCGAAAGACAGGCATTTGTGGAAAACCCTTGCGGAAGCCCCATGTGCCCTGGGCACTTAAGGTTCAGAGAGAGAGAGAGAGATATGTCTGTGTGTGTATGTGTGCGTGAGAGCTATTTTATTAGGTTAATTACTTTTTCTCTTACTTTGAATGTAATAGTTAAATCGTACACTCTTTTGATATGATTTTTTCCTAACTTAATTTGTATATTTATATTAAATCGAGCATGTGGGAAGAATGAAAGATGGAGTGATGAAGGGCAGAATGTAAGACGGGCCTGCGTGCTCAATTCTTTTCCCTTCAGAAATAAAGATTATTCATTCATTCATTCATACTTTGTTATATGTACCTTGCTAACGTGTATTTAAACATATAATTACAATTTCTCTCCTAAAAAATTCTCTTCTATGAAACTGGTTTCATTTAGTTTATATATATATATATATATATATATATATATATATATGATAAAAATGTATTTATCCCTATCGTGGCTTGATGACTTTTCAGATGTGTTCTAGGTACTCTCTACATTTGTGTTTCAATCTGTATTGTTTTGTTTTGTTTTGTTTTGTTTTGTTTTGTTTTTTTTTTTGGGGGGGGGGGGCAAATTCTCTGTCATGACCGTACGTGGAAATTGAGAACTTTATTTCTTGAAAATCTTTTTAATTAAACGCCAACAAAACTGAAGTAAATGATAACTGACAAAATGAGAAGCAAACCCAAAATTACACTGGACCATCAAGAGCTGAAGACCGTAAATAAACTGGAATATCTAAGTTCAGCCATCACCATCGACGGCCACTGCACAGAAGAAATCAAAAGAAGATTAGCAGTTGTATCACAAAAACTGGCGCAAATGAAAAGTATGTAGCAATGCACCAAAAAGAGAACAAAGTTATGTTTACTAAGATCTTACATATTCCCAACGGCAACGTACGGATGCGAAACTTGGACATAACAAATCACTAGAAAAGAGATTAACATTTTAAATGAAATGCTACAAAAGGGCACTTAGAATATCATAGATCGAAAGAAAATCAAATAAAGAGACATTGATATGATTATGTGTCGCAGAAAATTGACCCATAAACATTATCAAAGATAGAAAGATGAGATACTTCGGCCACATCAAGAGACACGATGGTTTGGACAGGTTGCTATTAAAAGGCTTAAGTTGATACTAGAAGGCATAGTGCCTGACAAAAGAGAAAAGGGACGACCTCGCCGCAGGTGGACGCAGGACATCACGGAAAGTCTGAATATGTCATTGCGAGACGCTGGTCAACTTGCGCATGTCCTGCATTCAGGAAGTCAGTGAGAGGAACGTTGTTTCTGGAAAAGACACGTCATGTGAATATTTCTTGGAAAAAGAAAGTTTCGGTTTTGCTAAGAGCTGGGCATTACTCGGTCAGTTAAGAACCGAATCTTTCGGGTACCTGTTTAGTAAGAACTCATGGAACCGGTTCTTGAACCGATTCCTCGGTTTATTGTCCTTGATGAATGTGAGTGATGTAAGACAACAAACAATTTCCCCATGTTTTCCACATGTCCCCACACCCAACTGATGTTAGATCTTTGAGCCATTATTTACATGTAACGTTCACAGTAAGACACTATAGAGAGCGGAACGATAACGCAACTCCTTCAGATCATCAGAGGAAGTACCCCCACCCACTCAGACAAATGTTTCGGCCCTATTAAACTTCTGACACTCTAAGGGGTGGGGGGCCCCTCTGAGTCATGACTCCCAGAGGTCTTGTGAGTTTTTGCTTTTTTCCCCCATCCCGGGAATGAACCCGTGATATTCCAGTTGGCACTGCACACTGAAGTGCATCTTTAGCGATTTAGATACGGAGGACCAGTATTAGTTATGACAAACGAAATTATTTCAGTTATTAATGCTTGTTTCGCATACTCCACAGCTAGCATGATGCCTTTTCTGCTGTTTCTGAAAGGCTTGTCAACGCCCTTGCTCTTGTTTGTCCCTTTATGCCCAGTTGCTTACATAGGTCATATGCTGATGTTGCTACGAATCCTCTTGCTCTCTCTTCTACAGCTATCACTTTTGCCCTGATTCCTGCCCCCTGCCTCATTTGCTTGACCAGGTCATTGTACTTCTCACATTTGAATAGATGTTGCTTCTCTGTTCTTGTTTCGTACGGAACCGTAAGCTCGATCATTATTAATTAAGTCCTGTTTTTCTATGGAGTACACTACAATGTCCGGTAGCATTATTGTGTTCTTAATGGCTGTCGGGTATTCTCTTCTTCCTGGTAGGTCCGCGCTCACATCCAAGTTATGTCCATCATCTAGCAGTGACGGTGAGGGAGTATGTCCCTGATTTCAATATTCGTTGTCGTACCAGCGCCTATGAAGTATTTAGGTGGGACCTCAATTCTTGTGCTGTTGTTTGCTTTATCTTTTGCCCTGTCTACAATTGCTACTAGTTCCTGCAGTACTCTGTTGTGCAGCCAGGTGTAGCGTCCTTGACCTAATAATACTCTGCATGCTGACAGCACATGTTCCAATGTTTGCCTTTTGTTGCAGAGAGGGCACTTTGTGTCTTCTGATACACTCTATTTGTATAGGTTGTAGCCTGTACGCAGAGGGTCAGAAGTAGCTCTGATGATGAAGCTGAGTCTCAAGGGTGCCATTTTCCAGATGTCATCCCATGTTAGTAATCTCTGCAGGACTTCCTCCCATGTTAGTGATCTCTGCAGGACTTCCTCCCATGTTAGTGATCTCTGCAGGACTTCCTCCCATGTTAGTGATCTCTGCAGGACCTCCTCCCATGTTAGTGATCTCTGCAGGACTTCCTCCCATGTTAGTAATCTCTGCACGACTTCCTCCCATGTTAGTGATCTCTGCAGGACTTCCTCCCATGTTAGTGATCTCTGCACGACTTCCTCCCATGTTAGTGATCTCTGCACGACTTCCTCCCATGTTAGTGATCTCTGCAGGACTTTCTCCCATGTTAGTGATCTCTGCAGGACTTCCTCCCATGTTAGTGATCTCTGCAGGACTTCCTCCCATGTTAGTGATCTCTGCAGGACTTCCTCCCATGTTAGTGATCTCTGCAGGACTTCCTCCCATGTTAGTGATCTCTGCAGGACTTCCTCCCATGTTAATGATCTCTGCAGGACTTTCTCCCATGTTAGTGATCTCTGCAGGACTTCCTGCCATGTTAGTGATCTCTGCAGGACTTCTTCCCACGTTGTCCATTGACCTTGCTGTGCCTGTTGGACTGCCTTCTGGACTCGCTTGTCATCCTCTGAATTCCTTACTTCACTGTTGATCATATCCCTTCTTTCCTTAGATGAGGTCTTTGACCACCATTTGATTTCACCATGACCAAATCCCCTTCTGTTGGTCTGGGTGTATCCTATTACTTCTCTCAACTCCTGTGCTTCCTGGCTGTGGTCGCTTCTTCACTTACTTTCCATTTTCGTCCAGTTTTAAGTGTTGGCTGCACTTCTCGTACCACCGGATCTGTAGATTCTTGTAGAATTGCAAGCCTTGTCTTTCCTACCTTGTATTCTTCGACCACTTGTAACTGCAGTTTGCTTTTCTTGCAGTACAGCGCTACATCAGTTAATCCTGGTTGTACGCCCAGACACTTTCTTATGGATTTATTTATCTTTCTTTCGACCGCCTCTACTGTGCTGGTACTTACTTCGTAAATGAGTAGTGGCCACATCAAGTTTGGAATCAGCATGAACTGGAGGCACCATATTTTGAACTTCCCCAGTAGCCTGCTTTTGTCTATGATGTTCAGTCCATTCTGTGCCATTTCTATGACCTGCTTCACCGCGTTTGAGTCTTTCATGGAAGCATCATATACAAGGCTTTTCACTGACTCTTCCCCTACAGTTGGGATTATTTGATTTGCCACTGTGTACGATCTTTCTATCACTTTCCCCTTTATGAGTGACAGGCTTCTTGACTTCTTTGGCTTGATTCTAATGTTTATTGTAAAAGGAAGTGGAGCTAGGGGGTCCCCGGAGGGTGGGGGGAGAGAGAAGGCTGTAGAGTGACACAGCCCGTTAACGTTATTATTTTGATGCCGTAACTTTTAAACAAAATCTCCCTCCATCAGACGCCAGTCCATCTACACTATCGCCTGACAGCAAGCGATTCTACTCGTATGTAGAACTGGTTTGGGTTTTGTTTTCTAAAGCGCTTTCAAGTTGGTGCAACTCGGTGTCAGGAATCATTTTTGTAGGAACCGGGTATCTGCTTTAATCGGAAGAATAAAAAGAACCGGTTCCTAATTCGGATCCTGCCCAGCTCTATATCACAGTATATCATTTGGAGAACGGATTGTATACATCTTTCATTACAAAAGCGCTTTACAATTTCACTAGCAATTCACCACTGTGTAAACTTATACAACACGAAGGAAGATTTGGTCCAGGAGTCAATTTGGTCATTTTTGGGCGATATTCCCGTGTGTACTGTGTACTGTTGTAGAATTCGCTTCCTGGACATTCTACGCTAAGGTAAAAGGTTCGAAAAAGGGGGGGGGGGGGGGGGAAGAGAGAACGGGACTGTTATTATATAATAATAGTGGAATATGAAGTTAGAATATGATCAAGACATTGTTATGAATCTGTTATAATCCTCGTGCGATTCATCATCAACCATGAAACTCCTCGAAAGATTGTATAATGTGATGAATAAGGTAGATAGAGGTGTATGGTGCAGTTTTACAAAGTGAGGGAGGAAGTGAGCAAGGTGAAAAAAAAAACGAATAGAAAGTATGAGAATGTATAAATGAAAAACATACAACATCCGATATTTCGGCGTGAGCCTTATTCGAGGATACATACAGAACGAAATACAAACATATATAACTTATCTGAAGCGTCTTGCTCCGGGTGAGAAGCAGAAATTTGTGTGGAAGGAGGAGGAAAAAAAGGAGGGAACAACAAAAAAAATAAGCTGCCTACAGCGTTTTTTACAACATTGTTTTTTTGTTGTTTTTATTTTTTTCATTACCTTCAGTCCTAGAGACAGCATCCCTGAATTTTGTCATCTTATATTCTTACCGTGCCATTAAAAAAAACGTCACATAGGGCTCGCAAGGTAGTTCGCCATTTTTTTTCTGTTTTCGGCGAGCTTTTCAACCTCATCAAGGGATTTTATGCCTATTAATTTGGCTTCTCTTAACAATGTCCTCTTTAGAGTTTCACGTGGTCTGCCTCTTTTTCTTTGGGCCTATTGTGTTCCACTTGATAGCACTCATCTGTCTTATCTCTGCATTGTTCTTGAATTCGTTCCACTTGATGCTTAATATTTTCCTTAGGCATTTGCTTTCAAAAGAGTCTAATACATTGTCTAATTCTTTAGTTGTTTTCCAGCTTTCACATGCATCAATGAGGGTCAGTATTACATTTGAATTGAATAGTCTTAATGCTGTTTGGCGAGATCTTCAGCTGCCGGCCAATGAAGAAATTTGCAGATGAGGTTGCCGCGCAGCATCACTGCGGAAAAGGTGGTTGAAAGAATAAAGCGAAGCAAACAGTCAAATCACGGCACCTCTGGTCTGGAGGTCAGCCACGTCCTGAGTGCAGTCATATCGGGTGAAATGCATGAACCAGCTTGTCCCAGAGGTTAAGTCACTGCTGGCTTAACTTTTCAAATGCCGCGCGTGGAGTGAAGCTCCTCCCGGTTAAGGAAGTAAATGCGGAAATAAAGGTTGCTGTGCGGCGCCGATGGGAAAAGGTGGTGGAAAGTGAAGTTTAACCTGGTATGTCCAGTAGTATCGCTACGAGAACTATACCACGGCACCTCTGCTAAAGAGGCCGCCTACGTCCGAAATACACCTACACTGGTGAAATATGCCTAAACCGGCACACACCAGGGGTCGAACTCGATGGCTAGACATGTCGTGCCACCTCCGCTCTAGAGGTCGGTAACGCCTGATAACCACCCATACTGGTGAATTTTGCCTAAACCGGCTCATACCAGGGGTGAATCTTGAAGGCTATGAATGTCACAGTACCTCTGCCCTAGAGGTCCGTCCCGTCCCAAACACGCCCATACTGGGATAATGCCTAAACCGGCTCAACCCAGGGGTAGAAGTCACTAGTGGCGAGGATTCATCCTCCTGGACAAAAGCTCCATCCTGGGCACAACTAGGAAGGGTAGCGGCCACGACTGCAAAATGCTGAAGTCGGAGACACTGGACCAGGGAAGTCTAGATAGGCAACCACCTCTCACCCGGCGGGGATGTCTGCGTATCCTAATCACGCTGAGGTTTTCTGGTGAGAAAGTCCAACCCTGGACTGGATGGGCGACCACCTCTCACCCGGCGGTGATACACGGGTATCGCAAAACACGTCGAGGTTTTCCGGTGAGAAAGTCCAACTCTGACCTGGGTGGGCTAACGCCTCTCACCCAGCGGGGATGCACTGATATTCCAAACACGTCGAGGTCTTCCGGTGAGAAAGTCCAACCCTAGACCAAACTGGTGCAATGAAAACCACGGTGTCACGCAATCCCGCTTCTGAGACCCACCAAGAATACAGGCTAAAGCACTGTGATACTCTGAACCCCTTGTGGTCCTTTCGTGGAACTCGTGTGGTCTATTTTGGACCACACAGGGGACCACGGGACCTAATGAGGACCACATGTGTGAATTCAGTAGGTTCACAGTGCGGTTTTTGGTGGTAGAAGTGAACGAAGAAGAAGAAGAAGAAGAATAGTCTTAACTTAGTTTTTGTGCTTATAACTTGTGAATACCATATGTTCTCAAGATTCTTGAAGATCGATGCTGCTTTTACAATTCTAGTTCTAACTTCCTTTCTGGTGTCACCATCCTGGTCTATGTAGCTGCCAATGTATGCAAATTGATTGACTTCTTCAACATCTGTTCCTTCTATGTGTATTTTTTTCATTTTGATTAAAGGGAAGTTTCATTATTTTTATTTTGTCCTTGTTAATTTCAAGTCCTATTTTGCTAGCCAGTGAAGACAGGCTATCTGTTTTTTTCTTGCATGGAATTCACATTATTACTGATAAGAGTTATGTCATCAGCAAAATCAAGATCTTCTAGTTGGGCCCCATGCACCCAATCAATACCTGTGTTACCTGTGCAGCATTTTTTCATTATGCAATTCCAAAAATGCATGAAATTCACATTATTACTGATAAGAGTTATGTCATCAGCAAAATCAAGATCTTCTAGTTGGGCCCCATGCACCCAATCAATACCTGTGTTACCTGTGCAGCATTTTTTCATTATGCAATTCCAAAAATGCATGAAATTCACATTATTACTGATAAGAGTTATGTCATCAGCAAAATCAAGATCTTCTAGTTGGGTCCCATGTACCCAGTCAATACCTGTGTTGCCTGTGCAGCATTTTTTCATTATGAAGTCTATTGTAATCCCAAAAAGTAAAGGAGACAGTATACATCCTTGTTTCACACCTGTTTCAATCTGGAACCATTCACTCATCCCTTCTTCTGTCTTGACTGCACAAACATATCCATTGTATAAGTCCATGTGAAAGCTTTTGAAAACAAATGCCTAAGGAAAATACTCAGCATCAAGTGGAATGAATTCAAGAACAGTGCAGAGATAAGACAGATGACTGAACAACAACCAGTCTCATGGGTGATCAGGAAAAGGAGATGGACATATGTTGGTCACTTGATGAGAAGAAATGATCAGAGAATCCCAAAACAAGCTATCAAGTGGAACACAACAGGCTGAAGAAAAAGAGGCAAACCATGTGAAACTCTGAAGAGGACATTATTAAGAGAGACCAAATTAACAGGCATAAAATCCTTTGATGAGGTTGAAAGACTCGCCAAAGACAGGAAAAATTGGCGAACTACTTTGCGAACCCTATGTGATGTTTAACGGCACGGGAAGGATATAAGATAAGAAGAATTCCAAAAAGCTAAGGAGATAGTATACATCCTTGTTTCACACCTGTTTCAGTCTGGAACCATTCGCCCATCCCTTCTTCTCTTTTGACTGCCCAAATATATCCAGTGTAGAGGTCCTTAATGATGTTGACAATTTTAGATGGTATTCCATATAGACATAAAATTCCCCACAATGAATCTGTGTGTATGCTATCAAATGCCTTTTTAAAGTCTATGAATTTTGTCATGCCTACCTTTTATTTATGTATATTTTTTACTAAACTTTAAGTTGTACTATCATCATGTTTCATGCCAACTTGCATGGATACTTACACCTCAACTTGCATGGATACTTACACCCCAACTTGCATGGATACTTACATCCCAACTTGCATGGATACTTACACCCCAACTTGCATGGATACTTACACCCCAACTTGCATGGATACTTACACCCCAACTTGCATGGATACTTACACCCCAACTTGCATGGATACTTACACCCCAACTTGCATGGATACTTACACCCCAACTTGCATGGATACTTACACCCCAACTTGCATGGATACTTACACCCCAACTTGCATGGATACTTACACCCCAACTTGCATGGATACTTACACCCCAACTTGCATGGATACTTACATCCCAACTTGCATGGATACTTACACCCCAACTTGCATGGATACTTACACCCCAACTTGCATGGATACTTACACCCCAACTTGCATGGATACTTATGCTTCTCTATAGACTGCAATATTCAGTCTTCAGATATCAATTCTAATTCTAGTTTATGTCTTTATTGCAGTCATTGTTCTGATATTTTGAAATATTTGTCAGGAATAACATTTTGCTCAGATCTCCAGCAGTAATGTTCATTTTATTCTTCAGTTATCCCTGGAGAGTTGGTTTTACATATCTGTCTTTATTCTGTGTTTTTTGTTGTTGTTGTTCAGTGGCCTCTCAGTCTTTCTATCTATTCATCTTTCTCTCAGCATTATATTTATTATGCTCTGTCACAAAACAGTTCTATCTGCAGACTTGGTTTTTTTAACATTTAATATTTACAGATCACAGATGGGTTGCCTAGTATGTCACCATGCCCCTTTTTGCCAGATTGTTGAATTCATCATCATCATTATCATCAGCCTTATTAGAAGATTGTTGAAACAATGATGATGATCATCATCAGTCTTATTAGAAGATAGTCATCATCATCATCATCATCATCATCATCATCATCATCATCATCATCATCATCCTTATTAGAAGATTGTCATCATCATCATCACCATCATCATCAGCCTTATTAGAAGATTGTTGAAATGATGATGATAATCATCATCAGTCTTATTAGAAGAATGTCATCATCATCATCATCACCATCATCATCATCATCATCCACCTTATTAGAAGATTGTTGAAATCACCATCAGCCTTATTAGATATCAATATGACATCAAAAGGTGTCAATAGCTTAGCATTACATTACATATGAATGCCTAGGAACAGAACAGCTGGAATAAAGTTCTTATCTAACAGTGATTAAAGAGAAATTTTTTCATACATTCAGTCCCATGCTTTCACAACTTGGTTCCGATACCCACAAAGAGTATAGTTATTACCTGGAAAAGGGTATAGTTACTACCTGTTAAAGGGTATAGTTACTACCTGGTAAAGGATATAGTTACTAACTGGTAAAGGGTATAGTCACTACCTGGTAAAGGGTATAGTCACTACCTGGTAAAGGGTGTAGTTACTATCTTGTAAAGGGTATAGCTACTACCTGGTAAAGGGTATAGTCACTACCTGGTAAAGGGTATAGTCACTACCTGGTAAAGGGTATAGTCACTACCTGGTAAAGGGTATAGTCACTACCTGGTAAAGGGTATAGTCACTACCTGGTAAAGGGTATAGTCACTACCTGGTAAAGGGTATAGTCACTACCTGGTAAAGGGTATAGTCACTACCTGGTAAAGGGTATAGCTACTACCTGGTAAAGAACACCTGCTCTGGACTGTTGCATCTTGGGCCTGTTATGCTCAGAAAGAAAAGATAAAATTGTTTAGAATAAAATGAAGCCAGACTTTTTTTCTGTTTTTTTTTGTTTTTTTTTTGTCTTGTCACATGTTGAATATCTACTGCACATAAATATTGTCTAATCTGTTTTTTTTTTGGTCTTGTCACATGTTGAATATCTACTACACATAAATATTGTCTAATCTTTTTTTTTTAGTTCAAGATTAATTTATGACTTAGTAATATTCAAAATATTTCCTTCTTATTACCAGATGACCAGTACTAACCAAATTAACTTGGATTATGTGAGCTGTAAACTAGAGTTTCTGGAGAAACTTCAGAGCCATGTAAATGCTGCTGTGGCTGATTACATCAATGAGGTTGTGTGTGTGTGTTTGTGCATTTTGTATAACTGAATAAATTGAGCTCATTTGTTTATGTGTTACTGACAGATATTTATTATATTTTTTAAATTATCCAACCATCAAAAAGTTGAAGGAAAAAAATTCATGAACAAATAAAGAGACAAGAAGTAAGAATTATTGTCTCATTGGACAGTTAATGGTTTTTCCTGTTTTTATACTCTTTACTTTTTTTTTTTAAGTCCACAGGTTAAAAAAGTTAAACATTAAGTATTGACCAATTGTTATTTCATTTTTAAAAAAAAGACATTTGTGGCTAAAAACTATACGTCTCTCTTTCACTCTTGCGCATGACCAAGTGAAAAACAAAATGAAAGTTATATATGTTACCTATGAAATGCTTGGAGATCCTGCCATCTTAAATAGCTAGCTTGAATTTTACTAAGCATATTCATATGTGAAGAGGATTAAAGAGAGAAAACTGAAATATTTTGGACACATTAAACGTCATGATAATTTAGAGAAGACCGTATTGGAAGGATACATAATGGGAAAAAGAAAAAGAGGAAGACCAAGACGAAGATGGCTGCAAGACATCGTTGACGATCTGGAAATGGATGCAACAGCAGCAGGCCATCTTGCTCACAACCGAGAGGCCTACAGGAGTGCTGTTTAGGAGGCAAAGTTCCGCAAGGGACATGCAAATGAATGAATGAATGAATGATATTCATATAATCATTGAGTAGGATGCTTGTGTATATATTATCCTGCCTTAAACTAATTCAGACCTTTCAGTATGTTCTTAATTTTAGTCAAGAGAATATTCAGTGTTGTTTTTGAACTAGATAATGGTAAAATCCCAGCTTTTATGCCTTTAAGGCATATTGGGGATATGGTGTTAGGCCCATATTTACAAGACCTTTGGCACATGAAAGTGTGATTTGGTCAGTATCATGTTTGGTTGCATTTACCTTCCCATATATCTCTGGTACCCACTTTTAGAGGCTGGGTGGACCTGGGGGCTTTTTGGTGTGGTGGCACCAGAAAAGAATCCTCACTGTCAGAACTTGAACCTGGATTAGTAGACCGAGTTTTGGACTAGACAGAACTAAAAGTAATAGAACTTAATTTCAACATTGCTCACTGATCTTATCATTATAGCAGTGTCTTGAATCAAGTCCAGAAAACAATAGGTTGTTCTGGAGAAAAAAATAAGAAAAAAGAAAAGAACATTCGTGTGTGGTGGCAGTAAATGTCCATTTCTCTCTCTGTGTGATTAAATTTAACCCAAAGTGCAGACAACGCTTGAACAACATATGTCTTCCAAAACCTAGACTTGATCTTTACAAGAAAAGCTTTAGTTATTTGGTTGCTCATCTTTGGAATACCCTCCCATCCTGTATAAAAAAAAATATAAATTATACTCCTTCCTACAACTACAAGCTTTATCAATATATATTTGATGTCGACTACATGCCTCCATGAATCATAAACTTAAAAGTTATCTTAGACTGTTCTTACAGACACCGAATACAGTTAATTGTTTATTCTGAATAGTCCTGAAATTTTTGTTTAGTAAATAGTCATTTATATATGTATGTAGTTACTTCTGTACTGAGTGAATGGATAAGAGCGAAACATAATTGTTATATTTTATTTTATGTCTCTCAGCTTCAGTGTTAATTATGTTTGTTACATTAACAGTGTATTTGTAGAATGTCTAGAATAGAGTGAAAGATGTATGATAAAGGGCAGAATGTCAGATGGGCCTGCGTGCCCAATTCTTAACCCTTTTGAAATAAAGATCAGTCAGTCAATCTCTAGTCCATGCCAGTCACATATTGGTCATCATTGATTTCTACAACCATCTATCCTTTGTTTTCTGTAAGATGTGTTTTGGACCATGCCCAGTGCCAATCTTTTAATCCATCTTGTTTCTTTGTTTTCCTATCCCTTTTTTCCCTCCAGTTTTCCTGTTGTCACAGGTGTTTCACATGTCCTACAAATTTGGACTGTCATGTTCTGAATTTTGCCATAATTTCTCTCTTTTTGGCCAGTCTCTGTTAAAACCCCTTTATTTGTTTTCTTGGCTGTCCATGGACATATGCCTCTGAGACCTGGCCACTTAACACAACAGCTGAGAAACACATAAATGCCTTTGAATGTAAATGCTACAGAAGAGTTCTCCAAATATCGTGGACACAAAAAAGAACAAATATATCTATACTAAAAGAGCTTAATATTGAAGAAGGCTGGCTAGTAAAGAGGATTAAAGAGAGAAAACTGAAATATTTTGGACACATTAAACGTCATGATAATTTAGAGAAGACCGTATTGGAAGGATACATAATGGGAAAAAGAAAAAGAGGAAGACCAAAACGAAGATGGCTGCAAGACATCGTTGACGATCTGCAAATGAATGCAGCAGCAGCAGGTCATCTTGCTCACAACCGAGAGGCCTACAAGAGTGCTGTTAGGGAGGCAAAGTTCCGCAAGGGACATGCAAATGAATGAATGTTTTTCATTTTCATAAATGCTGACTTGTCCTGGTCTGTTCTACTCCTTATTTCAGTTTTGCATCCTCCATCTACACAAGGGACATGCAAATGAGTGAACAAAAATGATCCTCCGTCTTGTGTTATTATTGTTTCTAAATACTTGAATTTATCTATTTGCTTTAATTCTGTGCCTTTTACTTTGATGCTACATTTTACTGGTGTTTCTTTCTTAGATATGACCATAACCTCTGTCTTCTTCTTATTTATACTAAATCCTTTCTCCTCACATTTTTCTACGATTTTGTCTAACAGTGCTTGTGGCTTTTCTTCACTTTGGGCTATCAGTACCATGTCACCTGCATATCTTAGATTGTTTAGATTGTATCCACCCACTGCTATTAGAGGTATGCTTTCAATATGTCTGATAATCCTAGAGGGAGAAAAGGTCAGCGGATAAAGCACATCCTTTGCATTCTCCTACTTTTAAACTCTAATACTCTCCTATTTGATTATCAGTTCTGATTGAAGCTGTTTGTTTCCAGGATAACTGTTTTTAGTGTTCAAGTCCTTTCCGTCTATGCTTGTATAATATATGTATGATTTCTTTGTGTTTTACTTTTGTGTTTTACTGTTCATACCAGTAAATTTTATTCTTTCGGCATACAGGAATGTTTTCATATCCAGGAAGTGATAGCAGTCAGTTGGTATTTTCTTCATAATTTGCTTCTATGATGTATCTATAGTTAGGGAACTATCATTCTCCCAGTCTCTGCTGCTCCAGTTTTTCTTGTTTCTATGATAATCTTGTGGTATTGTTTAGTCATATCAGAATTGTCATGAGTTAGAATTACTATAGTCTTTCCATTCCAGAGATATGGTCAAGTATGTTTCATATTCTTTATTTAATTATTTATTTCCTGTTTTTTTTGTTTTTTGGACAATAGGCAGGTCTGCACAAAAATCATTGGAAGCAGCAGAAGTGTGGTTTATTAGAAGAATGTTGCGAATCCCCTGGACAGCAAAAACAACTAATGAAGAATGTATGAGAAGAGCTGGAGAGACAAAAAACCTTGTCAAAAAGATAAGAGAGAGACAATGTACTTTCATAAAACATGCAATGAGAAGAGGGGGCATTGAAAATATTATAACAGGAAAAATAGAAGGAAGAAGATCAAGAGGAAGACCAAGAGAAATGATACTGGACAGTCTGACGGGATGGTGTGAGAGGAGATCACCAACTGAGCTGATGGCCTGCATGAAGGATCGTGTACTCATGAGAAACATAATTGCCAACGCCAGTCGGAACGGCACCTGATGATGATGATGGTTTTTTTTTTAGCGTTGTTTATTTCTGTTTTGCTGCAGATTCCTTTGTCTTTGTGTCAACTTTATTCTTGAATATGTCAGCTGTATTCTTATTTGTATCAGCTTTACTCTTATTTGTATCAGTTTTATATCTATTTGTATCATGTTTCTGGTTGTGCCAGCTTTATTCCTGATTGTGAGATTTATACAGGTTGTCAGTGCAAGTAAGGGTTGGATGGAAAGTCCAGGAGACCAGGCAACATTTTTAGACATTTCTCAGAAGGTGGACAATGCTGTAGATTTTCTGAGTCTGAAATGTCGAGAAATATCAGGTTAGTAGAGACAGGAGAGAAATTCAACTAGAGTTTCTGAAAACAGAATGTAGGTGAGGATATTTTGATATGTTAATGATAATAATGCTGGGAATAAACAAATGATAAAAATGGACTATTGAGTGTTTAAATATCTACTGTTATGACATGTAACAAAAATATATTTATGAACTTGGGGAACATATAAGATGCAAGACAATGAAGGAAGACAACATTGAGAACAGACAGAAACATCAAGCGCTAATGAGGTTAAACGACAGCAAACCAAAACTGAGAAGGAGAAAGAGGAAACAAGTGAGCCAGAACTGAGATGGGGGGACATTCATGCATGTGACATGTCCTTTTCAGAATGTTGTCCCTCTCGCAGCCTCCTTGAATGCAGTATGATCTTGTGCAGGTTGACCAACGTCTCGTAATGACACATTCAGACTTCCGTGATGTCTTGAGTACACCTGCGACAAGGTCATCCATTTTCTCTTTTGCCATGGACAGTACATGAGTAGAAATAGAATGGTCATCAAGTCTTACTATGATTTTAAACTTTACTAACCAAAATTGTGTAAATGATGCAGGGACATACTGTAATCAAAGCAGATATGTACAGATAGTCTCTACTTTCTGATTCCCCACTTTACAGTAATTCATTTTTCAGTTCATCAGTTCATTGAAATAGTAGGACTTCTTTGTTTTTAAATTTACAGGTAACTTTTAGAAAATATTTTTATTTTTGAAGTCTGTGTACACATTATAAGGTCGCTGTAGTTTATTTTTATGTTCTAAAATATGTCTTTCCATTGACAGTGAAGTACTGTACAGTATATGCTCACCACAACTGTGAAATTCACTTCGCATCCATTTTGGTTTCCATTGCAGCCCTCAATATAGAACCCCATCAGAAAATGAGGACTGTCTGTTTTGTATCTACTCAAAGTGCCATTAAGGCTTAAAACTTTTAAGAAAATGAAGAGGAAGTGAAAGATGTTAGAAATTATTTTTAAGTATTTTGTTTTGTTTTGTTAGCAGCAAGATTTAAAAGTGATTTTGAAATTCATAAATGAAGGATAATTTTGTTATAAGTTCAGAAATGAAGGATAATTTTGTTATAAGATTCATTCTGGAGACTTTTTTTTACAGAATCTGGATGTATTTCTATAATGAGTATAGATGTCAGTGGCAGCCATGATATATTTTTTAAAATAGTTTAATATGTAAGAAGAGATGTGTAAGAAAAATTAACTTTTAAAAATAATTAAGAGTGAGTGGAGGAAATTAAATTCTTGAAATAAATTGAGAAGAAGTAACTTTCTAGCAGTGCAGGCAAACTGAACTAGACAGGTTACATTTTTTTTTTAATTTCTGACTCGAAACACACACAAAAAAATATAGATGCAAGCAGTAGTTAACATATTGGATATTCTGGATTAAATGAGTTGGTTGTAACCTAGTTCTGATGTGTGTCAGTTAATCCAGCTGTAGATATAGGTACCTGACATATTTGTTAGGGAACTACATCTGAAAGAATAAAAATCTGCCTGCTATTGATGTGCACAGGTGCACCTTGTAGAACACAAGATTTCAGTGTTTTAAGGGAAGCGGGCTATTCATGTAAAAATTGGTCCCAAAGTACATAACAATGCCTTAATAATAAACAAATTATATAACATTGTCCAGAATGACAGAAAACTCAGTGAGAAATGAGCAGGAAGTTTAGAGAAGAATGTGAATAAAAAAAAAAGATATATTTTCATTTTGTTAAAGTAAAGATATAGAGAATGGTAGAATAATGTGACAGAATGAAATTCCTGGCAGTTGTTTACATAGCCATGGACATAATTCAATAATTGCTCAGTTATCTCATGTCCAACACAAATATGTCTGTATTTGTACATAAAGAAACAGGGAACAAGTGATGATATGCAACAAGAACCAGCAGTTAAACAGAAAATGAATGGTTCTGAGAAAAAGAAATATGGATGGTTCCACAAAAAAAACAAGAAAAGAGAGATATAGATGGTCCTGAAAAAAAAAAACTGGTTTTGTAATAAAAAACAAAAAAACATGTGAGATTATTTCACATTAAATGCAGGAAAAATGTCTGTTCAGTTTAAAATTCAGCACATCTTTGTTTATAATATATTGGACTTTGCTGATTTGTGTGCAAATGTTGTAACTTGTTGCCTCATATTGTTCTTTTTTTTAAAAAACTATACAAAACAAGTAGAACAGGATAGGACAGAAACTTCAGTAGAAAACATATCACAGGAAAGGCAGCATGCATTAAAATCGACAGCTGGGCTTCAGCAGTCTTTAACAATGGGGGGCCACACCAAAGCATGGATATGTATAGGTTGAGTGTACTAATATCAGCTTTAGGTCACTTTTGAATTTCTTTGGTCAGCTCTTGAAGCATTAGGATAGCATAAAGCTGCTGCTATATGGGTTGTGAACCAGTATCACTACACACAGTCAAACCATAAGTGCTCTGCTCCTAGTCAGCATTTGATCAAAAGTTGTCAACTAGTGTCACCCTCAACACAAACTCTGTAGCTAGCAGTGTCATTCCTCATCCTTCCCAGAGCATTGACCCAGGTACTCATTTTTTCTTGAGGCTGGGTGAACCCCTGGAGTTTTTTATGAGCCATGGTCTGACCGCTACTGTAGTGAGTGGAAATAGAAACTGGGTCACCTGGTTAGCAAGTGAGTGACTAATCCACTGCGCTAATGCAGTGCCCTAGCTGTTGCTGTTTAAATGTCTAGTGTTTCTCACACTGTGGTTACTAAATCTTGTGAAATTTGTGGTGGCCACTGAAAGCTGTGAAGTTTTTGGTGATCACTAAAAATTTGTGAAATTTATAGTGGCCACTGAAATTTATAGCCTATGGGAAAGCTGTTTGGGAGGCAAAGTTCCGCAAAGGACATGCAAATGACTGACTGACTGACTGAGAGTTATATTTGTGCAGATTAATTACTTATGTTACATATGATGCAAATATAATTTACTAAGTCTCTTTATTATCATTTCTATCTCAGGGTCTGAAGTTAGTTTATTTATATTTGTTATTGGCTCCTACCAGTTTAGTCTGATGACAGAAGTTTGTAACACAATTGTTAAAAGAAAGCTTGTTGTGTTCTTCTAGGTGTGTTTTTTTACATAGAAACATTACAAATAAAAAAGATGAAAAAAAAAAAAGCTTTAAGTCAAATTGGAACCATTAATAAGTTGAATAATTTTGTTTAATAAACACTGAAACATAAAAAATATACTGTATATATTTTTTCAGACAAGATCACTGAAAAACAAACTGAAATGCAGAAACAGGACAATCTGGAAGAGGAAGACTGTTCTAGAGACAACATGAATGAAGAGCTAGAAAGAAAGATAAAAGAAATCGGTGACAACACAGAGCTTGTCAAGTGTAAAATCAATGCTCTGCAAGCCAGTTTTGAAGAAACAGATTCTTCAGTAAAAGATATATTGAACAGAGTGGTCTCACAAGAACAGGTCACACAGTCTCTGTGTACAAAAGTGGACA
Source organism: Achatina immaculata (assembly GCA_009760885.1). Classification (NCBI taxonomy): domain Eukaryota; kingdom Metazoa; phylum Mollusca; class Gastropoda; order Stylommatophora; family Achatinidae; genus Lissachatina; species Lissachatina immaculata. The sequence goes on from CM019720.1 coordinate 3,372,485, forward strand.
CTAACATAGAAAAACTTAAGACAATCTCAACAAGTCAAGAGAGAAATGATGTGAAACTGAGTGAAACTGAAGGCAGACTGCAGGTCAAGGAAGAACTACAGAAAGTTGGAAAGCATTTTAGAGAAACAGAAATTAGTGTAAGTTGTGGGTTTTCTTTATAAATCACATATTATGTTTATATGTGCATAGAGTTGTTTTGTTTTGTTTTTCCCAGTGTTTTAATAGTTCTGCTTATCTGTATATAAATAGTTTTTTTGTTCAACGTTTCAGTGCAATATTTTTTTCTTCTTTTAGATTTGTTTTGTTATTTTTCCTTAAACTTAACTCCTGATACCAGTAAGAGCTTTATGTATTGAACTCCATGTTTTCATCAGTTCAAGAATGTGTGCCAGCTGATGATGAACAGACTTAGACCTCTAGAAGATATAGGACGTATATTCTACCAGAGAGACAAGGCACAAGATGACACTGTCAGTCAGGTAAAACACTAGGACAAAACTAAGACATGATATGTCAAGTTCATTGAAAAATCTGCAATGATACAATAAGTAAAAGGTGTTATACCACAGAAAACACTCACAACACAAGTGATAGAAAACAGGAAAAGGTGCATAATCCCTTCCCACACACACACTCACATGCAGAAGCACATGGAGAGGGAGAGAGGCAGATAGAGGAACTATCAGGGGAGGGAGGCAGATAGAGGAACTATCAGGGGAGAGAGGCAGAGGAACTATCAGGGGGGAGAGGCAGATAGAGGAACTATCAGGGGAGAGAGGCAGATAGAGGAACTATCAGAAAACTGAACATTTTTCCTCATATGAAGCATACACCTGAGCCCTATCAAGTAGAAAATAAGAAATCTGTTCTCTCAGCATAAGTACATGAGAAAGTTGACAAGACCCAACCAGAATCAGATATTTTTTTCATTAATTTTATCTTTTTTTTACTATCTTTTCATGAACAATATTTTAGAACAACAGAAAGTTAAAGTCCAGTAGAAGCAGTCATTTACTGTGTGGCTCTGGTTTTACTGAGAGATTTTTTCATTAAAGTTTGTCCATATTATGAAGATCAGGTTTTAGAAAAATAACTGTGAACTTAACCAGTTATGGCTTAACTATCAAAGATTGAAACAAATATTTTATCTATAAGCTATATTAACTTTAAGTTGTACAAAAATGTTTTACAGAGAACTATTTGCTGTGTCTTTAATTACCTGTCATCAGATACGGTATATAGCTCAAGCAGGTGGTTAGCCTACTGTATGACTATATAATGGAGGGCTTGTCTCCATGTAGGCTCAAAAATGATCATATATTAATTATTTGTTAAACCCACAGTCTCCTGAGATGTTATGCATAACCCACAATCTCATGATGTTATGCATTCAGGTCCGCTTAGATCTCTTCACATTTCACAAATGGAACTTGTTTTCATGTTCAAAAGCTTGAATGTTCAATAGTTTAATTACAAACAAAAGAGCATAATTAGCTGTAGTGATTTGAATATCACAGGTATCAGAGAAGGTTGGGGCTTTGTCAGAGGTGTGTTGTTCTTTGACAGTACCTCATATATAACTTCGTGAAGAAAATGGAAAATTCTTGGAATCATAACCTTGGGGTTGATACTGACCTCATTCTATGTATTTAATTTAAATAAGTGAAACTTATATTTTGGGAGGGTAATTATTGCTCCTCTAATAGTCTAACAGCTGAAATGTTAAAAGCTATTAACAGTGACAACGTGAGCCAACTACAGAGAATGTTTAGTAAACTTTGGGAAGAAGAAAAGGTTCTTTCTAAATGGAAAAAAATGAATCATTGTTAAAATACCAAAAAAGGCAATCTTAGCAACTGCAATAATAGGAGAGGAGTAACATTACTATCAGCTGTGTCTAAAGTATTTTGCAAAGTTGTTCTGAACAGAATTAAATATGTAGTGGACACTGTACTGAGAGAAGAGCAAGTAGGATTTCGAAAAGGGAGAAGCTGTCTCAACCAGATTTTTACTCTAAGAGTAATACTTAAAGAACTTATTGAAAAGGAAAAACCATTAAACCTGAACTTCCAAGACTTTAAAAAGGCATTTGATAGCATACACAGAGATTCATTGTGGAGAATTTTAAGACTAAATGGAATACCATCAAAGATTGTCAAATCATTAGGAATCTCTACAACGAATATGTTTGTGCAGTTAACATAGAAGAAGGAATAAGTGAATGGTTACAGATTGAAACAGGCGTGAAGCAAGGATGTATATTGTCTCCCTTGCTTTTTGGAATTGCCATAGACTTTATAAAAGTACTGCACAGGTAAAGCGGGCATTGATTGGGTACATGGAACCGAATAAGAAGATCTTGATTTTGCAGATGACATAACTCTTATCAGTGACAGTGTGAATTCAGTGCAAGAAAAAACAGATAGCTTGTCTTCAATGGCTAGTAAAATAGGACTTGAAATTAACAAGGAAAAAACAAAAATAATGAAACTTCTCATTAATCAAGAGGGAAAAATATATGTTGAAGGAACAGCTATCGAAGAAGTCAACCAATTTGCATACCTCGGCAGCTACATAGACCAGGATGGCGACCTAGAAAGGAAGTTAGAATTAGAATTGCAAAAGCAGCATTGACCTTCAAGAATCTTGAGAACATGTGGCATTCAAAAGTTATAAGCACAAAAACCAAGTTAAGATTATTCAGTTCAAATGTAATATCCACCCTCATTTATGCATGCAAAAGCTGGAAAACAACTAAAGAATTAAACAACAAATTAGACTTTTTTAAAACAGATGCCTAAGGAAAATACTTGTATAAAGTGGAATGAATTCAAGAGCAATGCAGAGATAAGACAGATGAGCAAACAACAACCTGTCTCATGGGTGATCAGAAAAGGAGATGGACATATGTCGGTCATGCGATGAGAAGAAAGTCAGAGAATCTGAAAACAAGCTATCAAGTGGAACACAACAGGTTGAAGAAAAAGAGGTCGACCATGTGAAGCCCTAAAGAGGACATTGTTAAGAGAGGCCATTTTAGTGAGTATAAAATCCCTTGATGGGGTTGAAAAGCTCGCTGAAAACAGGAAAACTTGGTGAACTACCATGCGAGCCCTATGTGACATTTAGCGGCATGGGAAGGATGTAAGATGTAATAGTCTGAGAAGTACAGAAATTTATGGTACCAAGTTTTGTAAGATTAAGTGCAAATGAGTTGTGAAGTTTGATATAAACAAAATTATTCATAGTTTACATACATTTCTGAATATTCTAATCCACAGTGTCAGGAAATGGTGAAGCAACTAGCAAATGCATGTCAAGAAATGACACAACTGCGTAAGTTACAAAATATAGATGTCCTCACAGACTGCCTGGTTTCTTAAGGTTTTTACTATGTATTTGTCAAATTCATTTGTTCAGGTAATTCTTTATTTTTATTTTTTGCACTCTTTGAAATGCACCAAATTTTTATACATGGATATCTCAGGAAGCTGGGTCTTATTTTCCATTTTTAATGTTCACATTTTCACAGTTTTTCTGGTGAAGGCTTCTGTAGCCAAAATGTTGACTGCACTAAGTCAGACTGCCATATTTTTTTTCCTCCAGTTTTACAGCACATTACATCATCATTCCTTTCTCCCCCCCCCACACGCACACACAGAGCGTGCTTGCATATATATATATATATATATATATATATATATATATATATAATATATATATATATAATATATATATATATATATATATATATGTATCCTAACAATTTTAAAAAATCATTTCCAGTATCTTTGCAAAAATTACAAAGATATTGAATGTACTGAATATCCACTTCAGCTGACTTGTGCTGTGAAGCTGGCACAAGATGATGATGTAACATTTCTGTGACATGTTCAGAAAGAGATATATCTTTTGGTTCTACTTTCAGTTTCACATGTTCAGACATCTGGACAGAGAGATTGAGCACCATGAATACCATCATCAGTTGGAGCTCTTCATATCTACTCTGAGTTTCCCATCTATGCTCTTTTTTATGTCCAGGTTTGGTCTCATAGACCTCTATAGAGAATGGAGATTGGAGATAAGCAGGTTTGGGGTTCTAGGTTTCTTTAGAGAGTGGAGATTTCCAGGTTTAGTCTTTATAGAGAATGGAGATATCCAGGTTTGGGCTCCTAGGTTTCTTTAGAGAGTGGAGATTTCTAGGTTTGGACTCCTAGGTCTCTGTAAAGTTCAGGTTTCCAGGATGTGTTCTGGAGTACAGAGACTGGTTTGATGTATGCTGAGCAGTAGAAGAGACACAGGAAAGACATGGTTTGTGAAGAGATGAAAAGGGAAATGGGTTAAAAATTGCAGTAGACATATGGGAGTCAATGTGGATGTGATGATAGATATGTATAGACATATGAACAACGTGAAGAAAGGAAACAATGAGAAGTGATAGATATGTTAGACATATTATATGAACAGGGAGAAGAAAGGAAATAATGAGAAGTGATGGATATGTATGGACATTATATGAACAGAGAGAAGAAAGGAAACAATTAGAAGTGATTATATTAGAGATAAAAATGAGCAAGTTTACATTCTTGAGTTCCACAGATGTCTTTGGTTTGTGATATTTCTAAAAAAATAAACCTGCTCTTTTAAAATGTTTGTTTTTTCTATTTTGTGTATCAGACACATTTGTCTCTTTATTTTTGTGTGTAATATATAAACAATATATAATTAATGTTACAGAGACACTGCTTACAACACCAGGTATTGGATTCATTGCTTGGAAAAATATTGAAGAACCATGTGGTGCGACTTCAGTTTTACAATCCTACAATGATTCCTTGTGCATTTCCAGTGGCCACTTTAACCTTTCCACAGGAATTTTCACTGCCCCAGTGGATGGTAGTTATGTGGCTTTTATTGGAGTAAAACTGAAAAATTGTACTGACCGTGCATTTTGTCAGATCAGACATCATAGGGCTAAACTTTCCCGTGGTGTAAACTGTTTTGATGTTGCTTCTGTGTCTGCCAGAACTTTTGACTTCAGTTTGGTACAACTGGAGGCTGGGGATACTTTGTATGTATCTCCCATGATAAAATTACAGGACATTGCAGTTGGTTTTTCATGTTTTATAATTGGATAATATTTAATTTTTTATTTTATTTTTTGACTGAACCATCTGTGTGTGAACGTACATGTTTGAGTACTGCATGTTCATACATACATGCTAGTGTTAGTGAATTACACAAGTGTTTCTCAACCTTTTTTTTCATTCTTGGACCCCCCCAGTCCTTTCTAAGATTGCTATTTTTTTTTCTGTTGCACTTCCCTGGCCCCCCAAACCAGGTCCCATTACTGGTTAAAAAAATAGCCACATGCAGTACATTTGCCTTGTAAAACAAACAAATTATATGTGTCTATTTGTACTACTTTTAGTAATGTGGTTTACAGCACACTATTACATACATACACAATGTTACTGTTAGTGTCATTTATAACTTGGTCAGTGTGACCCTTGAGATTGGTGAAGTGATGCAAGTTTTTTTTTTTTAATGCCGGGTTCCAGTGAGATAAAATCTGTTCACCATGTCCAGGATTGTCCACATTTTGTATTAACAGATAACTCACTCAAATGAAATCTGATTGCACCAAATATGATGTGATGTGGGAAAAGCCATGAAAGTATTTTACCTTCTCTCAAAGCTGAAAACTGCAGGACATAGAAATAATGTTTTTCTCCTATAAACTAGCTTGGGCTTCTATATTGCTATCTAGTTTGGTGAGCGATTCTTGCAGTATTACATCAACATCAGCCATTCACTACATATTGATTCACTACCAATGCCAGAATATCCACATCCAGCAGATACAGGAAACCAACTTCATATCATAATTTAGCTGCATCAAACAGTCTGCATACATATGTATGTCATCATCTTATAATTCAGAACTTATTGCTGCCAAAGAAGAGAACTGGGCAAGTTCCTAATATCCAATTATTTGTGTACAGTTTCAAAATAACAAAATGATGAAAGTAGTTGCCCTTTGATAACAAGTGAACTTCTGTATGCAATAATTGTGTAAATATCTTCATCACTGTCTTCACAAAACTATCAGAACAGACAGTCTTAAACTGCATTCAATTTAACTCTTCCTGTGCCTATTGGCAAAATTTTACTACTTCCGGTTTGTCCGTCCTGTGCCGTTTAGTAAAATTTTACCACTTGTTTTGTTTTAAAAAAAAAATGGTGTAATTTTTTAATTGTACACATTTTATTTGCGCATGTCCATAGTTCAGTCCGAACCATGCCTAACAGTCAAGTGAAAATGGGTAGTTTTTTTTTAGAAATTTCAATATTTTGTGTGATTTCTGAGGCATACGGACAAGCCCTACGACCAGACCACTTTTCTTGAATGTACCCCAAGTAGATTTTGACCTATAAAACGCTATAAAACAGACTGAAGAAATAGTTAGAAGGTTATTTCAGACATTATTTTAGCGAGACCAACAAGTCGATCTAGAAATCTCAGATGGTATGTATTGTGGATCTAGTGTGGATCTAGACCTAGCCAATGGTAAGACTTGTGTAATGCTCTCAGTTTCCATCTGCATGCTTGAGCAGGTGTTGTGGTATGCCCCGGTCATGATCTTGAGTAGTTTTCCTTTGGAGTATGCAGTGAAACCCCATCCACTTTTAACGCCTCTGTGCACTGATCCATCCATGCAGATGACGATGTCTTCAGGGCTTGAGATTTTCTTAGTTTATTTTGTCTTGTGTTTTTCCTGCAGGCCAGTTCTGGCATTCCCAGGTCAGTGTGATGTGGATTTTAGTGAGATTTTGGTACATTAGATTGTTGCATTGAATCCAGTCTGGTTCTAGGGAAATGTGTTGCTGGTCAGTTAATGTTCATAAGGAATTTTCCACAGTCACTATCCATAGTTTTCCTCTCTTTAATCTAGCCCTTTCCTAATATATTTATATAATTGTGGAGTGGGTGGGTTTTGTTATTACTAATATTAAGGTATTCATTTAACTTGTCCACATTTTTTATGGGTTCTGAAGTCCGTTATACCCAGGTTGAATCTCATTGCAACCATTGGTGCATTTATAGCGCATCTCAGTTGAAATCTCATTGCCTCATTCTGTACCAGGTCTAATTTGGTAGCTTGTTTCTGAAGCAGTAAAAGGATAATATATATATATATATATATATATATATATATATATATATATATATATATATATATATATTATATATATATATATATATATATATATATATGAATATATTTCTGAATATATTATTTCTGAACCAGTAAAAGGATATTAAATATTACCATTATATTACAGACAGTAGTTTTACCTGGTGTTACAAAAAAGACCTCTAATAGGAGACAGCCATGAATAACAAAATCTAACTGAGAAAAAATTTTCATTTGTATGGACAAGGAGTCAAATAGATAAGAGACATGATGACTATTGTAAAACTGGTTCTAGTAATGAAAGTAGATGGAGATGCATGAATCAGTTTTACAAAAAAGATAGAAAGAGTGAGGAAAGTGGGCTGAAACAAGAATGAAAGCAAGATAACCACATACAAATGAAGAACATACAACAATCCAAGTAATGCTTAGCTAAGTTAAGCTAAGTCTATATTTTTCATCTATTTTTGTGTGTGTTTTTTTTTTAATCTGTTGTGCTGTTCTTTTGTATGCGATCATTTAAAAAGGTTTTTGTTGAAATATTGGATTGTTGTATGTTCTTCATTTGTCAAGGAATCACTAATACAAGAGGTATCATTGCTGAATTCACTAAAGGATATTGCTACAGTTTTCATTTGGTAGAAAATTGTGCAAAAGCTTTATCATATTAACCACTCATAGGCGTGTTATATTTTTGTGTTTAAATCTTTATGTAAAACTCTCACTCTTTTGTGCAGTGAAAAGATATTAAACATTACCATTATTGTTATTCTGTGTCATCACAAAGGTACTTTTTAATCAAAATGTTGCATTAGACTGATTGATCTTTTGCCACAGATAATAACCAGTCAGTTTGTTCTGAGTCTGATTGATCGTTTGCCACAGATAATAACCCGTCAATTTATTCGGACATCTAGTACCTGTGTGAAGCAACAAAGAAGTACAAACTTTAACTATCATTTTCACGAAAGAGTTACACAATACTAAAACCAAAATAGCCATTACATTTATGTGCTAAAATCTCGTTAATAAATGTACATTCAAGAAGACAGATACTGACAGGAAACGAGGGTTGCATTACGCATCTTACCTCCCTTGTTACCAGGCAGATTAGAAAACAGAAACAAATATATACATGAATCTTTCAAAGGTTATGAATATATGAAATAATGGTTACATTGTTTTTTTTAATCATGAAAATGGAGTATGTACAATACTAAATAGTTTAGGAGGTGGACGGATGATGATGAATCATAATGTGAACTGATCCATTATTACTATTTGTATATAAACCATAAGTGATAGAGTAAAAAAAAAATTCTTGGTAATATTGTGTTCACTTGTTATGTGTTCACTTACTAAACTAGGATCATAAAATGAGAGAGACAGATACAGAGGCTTCTTCATTCTAAGAGGTTACAATCAAAGACGTGCAATGCTCTTTAAGAAACATCAGCATCAGTGCATGTGGTCAACCCGTAAGTGCTCTGCTGCTCTGTTCAACAGTTGACCAGAAACTGCCGACTAGTGTCGTCATCAGCATGAACTCCGTAGTTAACGGCGTCATTCCTCTTCCTTTCCAGAGCGTTAACTCTGCTACTCTTTTTTTTTTTCATGAAACTGGGTGAACCCCGAGAGTTTTTCGCGAGCCACGAAAATCGGAACCGGATCGCCTGGTCGGTGACCGAGTGACTAATCCACTGCGCTAACGCGGCTCCATCCTAATGAAAGGATGTAGCTTTATTGCACCCATCTGGACCAGTAGGATAGAAGGAGTCAATTACTTTCTCAGGACACATTCTCCAGACCTGCACATTCCTCAGTCAATCAGTATCTTAGTAACAACAGCTAAAGCCATGGTTCCAGTAAAGAAAACATAAAAGAATGAATGGATTACAGCAGGCACACTAGAACTGATAAAACAACGTGCAGATATGAAGATGAAATGGAAAGTGACAAACAACAACAAAGAGGAATATAAATCTTTAACAAAAGAAGTACGAAGAAACATAAGAAAAGAAAAACAACAATACATACACGATTGAAAGAACAGAAGGACATAATAAGTGTGGAAGAGACAGTTAAATGTTTAAAGAAATGAAGACATTGTCGAGAAATGCCACACCTAAGCTAAATGTAATTTGTGACGAGATGGGGAAGACCTTGACAGAGACAGAGGAAATTTTAGAAAGATGGAAGGAATATTGCAGAAGAATGTATGAAATAACTGACTGTGAAAGCAGAAATCAACAGTGTGAATTATTATTGGAGGAGAAAGAACCCAAACCGACAATAGAAGTTTTATGGACAATAAAAAATCTGAAAATGGTAAATCACAAGAATGTGATGAGATAACAGCTGAAATTATTAAAGCAGGAGGAAAGGAATGTGCAACAATATATCATGCACTATGTAAAAAGATATGGCATTCAGGTATTTGGCCAAAAGAATGGAAAAGAACTGTATTCATACCACTGCCAAAAAAGGGTAACTTGAAATTATGCACAAACTACATAACCATTGCCCTGATTAGTCATGTCAGTAAAATTATATTAAAATTCATAATGGGTAGACTTCGTAAGAAAATAGAAGAAGAAGTCAATATGGACCAAGCTGGTTTGAGACAATGAAGAGGAACAAGAGATCATATATTCAATATAAGATTGATAATAGAGAAATGCAGAGAATTTAATGTGAATCTATAGTTATCTTTTATAGACTATTCAATGGCATTTGACTGTGTACAACACCAAAAAACTTTGAGAAATAATGGAAAAAATGGGATTTCCAACACATTTGATACAATTAATATCTCTGTTGTATCTAGGAATAATGGAAAAAATGGAATTCCCAACACATCTGATACAATTAATATCACTGTTGTATCTAGACAAACAAGCTACAGTAAGAATAAATGGTGAAACAACAACTTGGCTTGACATAAAACAAGGGGTCCGTCAAGGGTGCATACTGTCACTTTATTTATTTAACTTGTATACTGAAAATATAGGCAGGTGTGCACAAAAATCATTGGAAGCAGCAGAAATGTGGTTTATTAGAAGAATGTTGCGAATCCCCTGGACAGCAAAAAAAAAAAAAATAATGAAGAGTGTATGAGAAGAGCTGGAGAGACAAAAAAATATTGTCAAAAAAATAAGAGAGAGACAATGTACTTTCAAAGGACATGCAATGAGAAGACGGGGCATTGAAAGTATTATAACAGGAAAAATAAAGGGAAGAAGATCAAGAGGAAGACCAAGAGAAATGATACTGGACAGTCTGACGGGATGGTGTGAGAGGAGATCACCAACTGAGCCGCTGACCTGCATGAAGGATTGTGTACGCTGGAGAAGCATAATAGCCAACGTCAGTCGGCACGGCACCTGATGTTGATGATGACTGAAAATATAATGAGGAGTGTTAGAGAAGATGTAAACAAAAAACATTACAATGCCATAACAATTTGAGCATAAATTTACCTCACAAAAGAAAAGCACAAATGAAAAGCTGTTGGGCATGCTAGAAGAATGGTGAGATTCATGCAGGTGACACATCTTTTTGTCTTGGTCTGAATACAGAAGAAGAGTAAATATTTCTATATTTGTGGAATCTGCTTAGAAGACTTATTCTAAAGTGTGATCTGAGAAGTAAGGAAAGTCAAGAAATCATCATTCCTCATGTTGTTTTGACAGAAATTAAGACAACTTGAGTCAAGGTTGGCGGACTATAGACTACAAATGCCCTACTCTGCCTTCTAGTGACGGCACTGAAGATAGTAGTTTGTCCTAGTGAATAAGGATCAACATAAGAATACTAACGCTGAAGAACTAGTAGTAGTAGTAGTAGTAGTAATAGTAGAAGTAGTACATGTAGTAGTAGCTGCAGTTGTAGTAGTAGTAGCAGTATTAGTAGTAGTAGTAGTAGTAGTAGTTGTAGTTGTAGTAGTAGTTGTAGTAGTAGTAGTAGTAGTTGTTGTTGTTGTACTAGTAGTTTTAGTAGTAGTGCTAGTAGTTGTAGTAATCGTTGCAGTAGTAGTAGTTGTAGTACCAGTTGTAATAGTAGTAATTGTTGCAGTAGTCGTTGTAGCAGTAGCTGCAGTAGTAGTTGTTGTAGTAGTTGTAGTAGTAGTAACAGTTGTTGCTGTTTTAGTAATAATAATAATAATAATAATGGTAGTAGTAGTAGTAGTAGTAGTAGTAGTAGTAGTAGTTGTTGTAGTAGTAGTTGTTGTTGTTGTTGTAGAAGACGTAGTGTAAAAATCTTGTATACCAGAAGAAGAGGAAGGGGATAGCGCTGTTATGTATCATGTATCTAGCATTCTCTCTTTGTGTTGACATCTTCACTCACCGGCAGAGAATGGCCTGAATGTCTTGTCAAAATCTTTGTTTTAAGCCATGTTGGTCAATTTCGTCGTCGTCATCATCATAATCATCATCATCATCATCATCGTGTACGAAGGTTAGAAGTAATTAATATCCAGCTTCTTCTATCCCATGACTTGATGGTGCACTCGGCCATGTTGTACCCTGTCCACTCTCGTATGTTATCTTCCCATCCACATCTCTGGCTCTCTTTTTTTTCTTATACTTTTCCTTCTAATATGGTCTCTAGCATTTTATTATGTCTTTCGATGTCTAGAGTATTTTGTTTTCCTGACTCTTATCTCGTTGAGAAGTTGACGTTTTACTTGTAGTTGTCCTAATACCAGAGATACAGACTATAGAGTTAATCAACTCGGACTCGAGTGCTTTAAAAGACTCGGCTTGAAGATATAGAACAGCCACTCGGATTCTACCTGCGACTTGACATTTTCAGTCAGTCCACTGGACAATTTTACTGCAACTCTTTCACTAGTAAGACAATGCATGTTTCAATAACATCATTCCCCTGTATTGTCGAGCATATCTTATTTGAATATATAGTCTGTTTGTGATAGTTTTATATGATGTTTGTTTAAATATTCTGTAATAATTCACTTGTTCTAGACATAGTAAAAATGTCTTGAGCAAGAACATGGTGCGCATTGGGTAATATGGAACAATCTGGGGCCATAAAGTATTTCTAACACTACCGCCCGTATTATCACGTCTCTTTTAACGAGAGAAAGATGTGGAGGTTCAAGAGTAAAATAATCCAGGTCTGGATTTGCCAAAAAATCTTTCAAAATATAGTGCAGGATCTCATATTTTCCTATCTGGGGATGCCATAGTGAACAGTATGAGGTCCAGTGTCTAGAAGTTGCCAATGATATTTCTATTCCTCCTTCCTCTTTTTAAACATTGAAATTAGCTGTATGTAGATAAATGGAATTAATGAAAATTCCCATCAATCAAAATGGAAAAATACACATAGAAGGGACAGATATTGAAGAAGTCAATCAATTTGCATACCTTGGCAGCTACATAGACAAGGATGGTGACACTAGAAAGGAAGTTAGGATCAGAATTGCAAAAGCAGCATCAATCTTCAAGAATCTTGAGAACATATGGAATTCAAAAGTTATAAGCACAAAAACCAAGTTAAGACTATTCAATTCAAATGTAATATCCACCCTCATTTATGCATGCGAAAGCTGGAAAACAACTAAAGAAATAGAAAAGAAATTAGACTCTTTTGAAAACAAATGTCTAAGGAAAATACTCGGCATCAAGTGGAATGAATTCAAGAACAATGCAGAGATAAGACAGATGACTGAACAACAACCAGTCTCACGGGTGATCAGGAAAAGGAGATGGACATATGTTGGTCACTTGATGAGAAGAAATGATCAGAGAATCCCAAAACAAGCTATCAAGTGTAACACAACAGGCCGAAGAAAAAGGGGCAGACCGCGTGAAACTCTAAAGAGGACATTATTAAGAGAGGCCAAGTTAACAGGCATAACATCCTTTGATGAGGTTGAAAGACTCGCCGAAGACAGGAAAAATTGGCGAACTACTTTGCGAGCCCTATGTGACGTCTAACGGCACGGGAAGGATATAAGATATAAGATATAAGATAAATGGTGAATATTTGATTCTTATTGGCTGCCATATGTTTTGTTTGAGAATGCTTTAACTTTATTTTTACCATGGATTTTTCAGTCATATATTTAGCCATTTACATTCATTTCGTTGTCAGTGTCTCCATATGTTTATAACTTGATTTTTTTGTTTGCTTACAGTGTTAGTTGTATGTATGTAACCGTTTACATTTACGTGGTGAGATTAAAAAAACAAGTATCCCGACTGAGGGCGTAAGTCTGGAACCGACTGACTCGACCGGGTGGAAACTGGCACAAGTTGACCTTGTATGCAGGAAACTTTCTACTGTAGAGAGCGGAACAACAACACAACTTCTTCAGATCATCAGAGGAAGTAAACCCCCCCCCCCCAGACAAGTGTTTCGGCCCTATTAAACTCCTGATACTCTAAGGGGGGGGGGTCCCTCTGGGCCATGACTCTCTTATGAGTTGTTGCTTTTTTGCCCGCCCCGTCCCCTTGGCACATACCGCCCACGTGGCATAAGTCACACCCCGAGCTTGTCTGCTTTGTTTACAGGAGTGTTTTGCTTTTATGTGTCTGAATCTGTCGCAACTGTTATATCGGAAAAAAAAAATCAGCAAATTTATCCGTGTTTCGGCTGCTCGTGACCTGGTTGAATAAATCGCGAGTTTATGGGTATTAGCCGAAACTAAGCCACAATCTTCGCAGTGGAAGACCTCGACGTCTCCTGACCAAAAGCACGACAGAACCGCAGCAATTTCAAGACAAGGCTGACTGCCTTTTTTTCCCATTACAATGGAATTGTGCATCATGAATACACTTAATCAGGTCAATACAATAAACAAGGAATACCACTGTCAAATTTCTTGGGATGCATTTGGTCGCAAAAGTCCGATATTGCACGAGAGTGACGAGTGACAACTTCGCCATGACAACGCGCCTGCCTATGCATCGCAACTTGTGCTGCAGTTTCTCGCCAAGCACCGCATTCCACAGCCGATATCGCTTCCCGTGACGTTTTCCTATTCCCAGAAATAAAAGGAAGTGTCTATTAGCGTCAGCACCAGTGTACCAATGGTACATGGACAAGACAAATGTGTATGCCTTCTGTGTGTTATGTTTTACTTTTATTTATTTCACTCTACTTTCTTCACTCTTACAATTAATAAGCCTTCGTGTGGGCTATAATAAATCTTTTTTTTCCCCTGATCTGATAACCGAATCCAACAGTATTGTTTGTTTGTTTTGTTTTGTTTAACAGTTTGATTTATAGACCTGAAACTATTTGAAGCACACCAGTACATCTCTGTCTAATACCTGTGTATTTGTTCATTCCCTGTCACCTAGTTTCCTGTAGATCACATTTCTCGGTAAATTTGGCTAGTCAAAATGCATGTTTTTTTTCTCCAATTACAGTAATCGATGTATAAACAATTGTACATATAATTAGAAATCTAACTGTACAACAAATCAGTGAAAAAATGTCTAGAGCAACATAGATGTCATTACTTAGAGGAGTACTAACGATGTATAAATGGCAATTTGGGCTTGTTTTGCTAATGCACAAAAAATCTAATTAAAACCATAAGGAAAAAAAAGTAAACAGTCTTTGCACATATAGACCAGAAGAAAGGAACTATAAAATATAACAACATGAAAGACAACTGGGAAGTGAGGCAGAGGAAGGCCAAGAAAGTAACGCGACAGCTTGACAGAAAGTCACTAAATGAACTGGTTAAGAATATCGGGGTCGAGATTTGAGGAGAAGCATGTCTGGCAAAAAAACGGTAACATAACACGCGATGATGATGACGAGGCTGGGAAAAGAACCAAAGCCTATCTGGCTGAGAACTGTAGACACAGAAATGACTATCATGGGGTACGATTCAAAGATTGGCCACAGATCGTGAGAAATTGTTTCGCCAGTCACCGACCAAAGACATGGATGGATGGATGGATGGATGGATGCACGAAGCTGCAGTAAAGCTGTGATTTCTAATAGTTATTATTTGTTAAAAATAAAGCTTCTTCCACTTGAAAAGAAAACAAACTAATAATCTCGCTAACTAAAATCCTCTATAATCGTGGGAGGGGGATCAGATGATCTAAGTTAACTTGCATATGTACGCAACTTAAATGTAACATGTAACGTGTATGTAAGTATATAATTAGGATCGTGTTATCATGTACGCATCCCTCTTTTATAACAAGGTTTTCATTTTCTTTTTTAGCACTCTTCAAATGTTTATTCTATCAACAACGTAGACTAGGGGAATCCATGGAACGCGCTATTTGGTATATTCTATTTTTATATTTCTCCTTATATGTTTGTTCCCATTACTTAAAAAAGGTGCAAATTTTCTGTCATGACCGTAAATGAAAATGATAAAAACGTTATTTCTTGGAAAGGGACAGTTTCCGTTCACATCACATGATACACAGTAAAGGAAATCCTAATGTCAAAGGCCGAACACGCATGGGCATATCCCGAATCTAAAGACTACCCCCCCCCCCCCCCACACACACACACACAAGGCCTAGCAATAGACCTAGGCCCCTTTTTTTAACAGCTAATTATACAGTTACGGTAAAGGTGTTTTAGGTAGTTGTAGAACAGGGTTAACTTTCTCATAACGGATACGTTCTACGGTTTTACTTGTAGTTCACTTTAATTTATGTACTAGTATTTCACGACTTTTGTGCAAAATGTATGCTGCACGTAGGTGGTTTTGGTCCAGGTGGAGTCCTGTCCTTACGGAGCAGGTAACTCATTGTGCAATGTGCACTGTTGTTACCATCAACTGTCTAGACATGACCTGTGACCTTTGTGTGGTATATGTAGGTTCAAGTCCTGGGGGGAGAAAACTAGCATGATATAACAATATTAGAAAGTGAAATCAGAATGTGATCAAGACATTGTTATAAATTATCACGCCATTCATCATCATCATCTAGGAAATAGGCCCATAACACCAAATATTCTGAGTTTCTCTAAAGTTATATAGTATGATGAAACACGTGTAAACAATAAGCCGTAATTATTGCTGATATCAATCTTGCTGATGTCTGTTTAATTTGGTCACAAACTGTAACCCGGGCAAGGTCCAGTATCCAGGTAAACTGACTCGCGCATGATATCCTATTTCGTCTTTCACCTTCTGACAGCCGTGAATGCAGTGTAAATCAGTATTTGTCTCTCAGTGTAGACATGTATTCTTCGCCTCCAGAGGCAAACCTTCCCTCAGCTGTGTACCAGATCATACAATTGGATTGTCTGGAGGGTGACAGATGAAGGGAATATCTTATTACTTTCAGTCTGAGAGACATTTTCAGTACATCCTGTCTTCCAAAAATTATAAAAATTATACTGTATAAAATCACTTATGTCTCATGCTAATTTGAATGGATCATCAAGTTATCCACAGCATCTTTGATGCTAATATTATAATTTCTGATTCTACTTTTTCTATTTATAGCGATAATTTCAAAATAATTTATCAAGGGTAAAATTTCAATGAAGTCTCCACTAGCCATCATGGTCATCAACAATCTTCAAAGAGCTTGATTTTTTACATGTCTTTGTTCTGTTTTTTTTTTTTTCTTTTTCATTGGCTTTTCTCCCCCTCCCATCTCTTTCACTCACTCACTTATACACACACACTTTCTCTCTCTCTCTCTCTCTCTATCAAACTGTTTCATTGCCTCCGTATACGACTGCAACTCTGAGTTGTAATTGTTTAGCAACAAATAAGAAATATAGTACATAAACTGCCATGAGAAAAGAACTAAGTACATTAATGCAATATGTTTGTTTTGTTTTTTACTCACTGAGAAATAGAGGTTTTACTTTATTTTCTTTTGAACGTACAATCACTAGATTGTTCTATCTCCAGATAATTGGTTCTTAACCTTTTATAATTACAGACCCATTTATTGATGCCTAATATGTCCCCATGTCCCTTTTGCCAGATTTCTGAAATCATTATTATTACCAGAATGACTTCACAAATGTCAATAGCTTGGTTTTACTTGACATATGGACACCTAGGAACAGAAAAGTAGAAAGAAAGTTCTTATGCATGAACAGTTTAAAAATAAATTGTCCAGGTCCGAGTTCTATACCACCATCACTTGGTTTTCATAGCCACAAGGGATATGGTTAGCCTCTGGTTAAGATTCCCTGCTCTAAACTGTTACATTTTTTAGGTTGTTTTATGAAGAAGAAAAAAAAAGCAAAGAAAAGAAAAAAGAAAGGAAAAAAATATTTAAAATGTAAATGTTTTTCTGTCTCATTACCTGTTGAATATCTGCTGTACTTAAATGCTTTATAATTCTATAAAAATGTCTACATTTATCCTGAATTCATTTTATAATTCTTTGATAGGTTAGTTAAGTCAATGGATAATCTTTATTGTACATCAGATGATTAGTCCATAAGTGGTCTGATCCCATCTTCAATATTTCCACCAATGTTTGGGCAGGTGATTATACCAGTTTTGTGTTGATTAACCAGTCTTATTTGCTTCCCACTGTAGCGCTCTTGCCTGGCCACTCCACATTTGATGTTATGTTCCAGCAATCTGTTCATGGTTGCAGATTCAGAACTGTTGCTTGAATCGGGGATTCGACCAGCTTCTTTGAGTGCATTCAGGATATCAGCTCAATCCATTGCTTGTCCACCCTCCACTGTATACATGCCAGCAAGTCTGTCTGCTTGTTCATTATCTATCACCCCAGCACAACCTGGCACAAAAATGAAACAGATTCTGTGATAAATAAAATAATACATTATTTACTTCCTTTTTTTCAGACGACTGATACTAACCAAATTAACTTGGACTACATGAACACTAAGATGGAGTTTCTAGAGAAATTTCAAGGCCGTGTAAATGCTGCTGTTGCTGGCTATGTCAACGAGGTTTGGTGTGTGTGTCCTGTGCTTTTCTTGTATATTTCTGTCCATTGTGCTGCAACATTTATTCAACTTTTGACATCATTCACCCATCAAAAAGTTGAAGGAAAATAACCCAGAAAAAAAATCATTTAAAGAGAAAGGTAATAATAAGAAATGCAGTAGCTGATGGACCAATGCAGGAACAATTAAAGAAGATGATATCAAATAAGCTACGCACTGACATCACCTCATTAATTAACCCATCTGGAAACCTCTACACATACAAGGACATTTTTCTTCAGTAATTTCATTATACATATATCATCAATGAATATATCCCTGGGATTTACTTTAAAATCTACCTCCTCCTATCAAGTATATCCTACATATATACATATATCCTCAAGTATTTCCTACATCCTGGTCTTTCCTGTTTTTCTGCTCCTACTTTTACAGTTACAGAAGTTAAAAAATTGAAATAAACATTAAGGAAAAAATATGGGCCCAACACTGTATCCCCAGTATGGCACTCTTTCCGTGCTTTTGGGTAATGTAAAACCCAAAGTCGATTTTGACTTCTGCGCCTTTGGTTCCTATATTCCCACATGTTTTGTTTTGTATAACTGTAATTCTCATTTTGGTTCGCCCGTTAACTGCTTATGTCCCTTTACAAAATGGCGCAAGAGTGCTTAGTTACGACCGATGTGAGCGAGAAAAACGAAGAGAAACATCAACAATTTTCAATTTTTGGTGATGTAGATAGGGGTATGGACATAGCCTATGACTAGACCGCTGTTCTTGAATATATCCCAAATAGGTCTAGACATATTAGACGACTGGAAAAGTAGTTATTTCAGACATTATTTAGCGAGAATGCAACATATCAAAACAAGACAACTTCGACAGGTAGTAGTAGGCTTCTCAGATAGTAAGTACTCTAGATCTAGACCTACCCAGTGGTAAGTAGGACACAATTATTATCTAAAATCATGTGACATTACTTCTGTTTTCCTAAAAAAAACTCTGCATTTATGAAATCTTCATACAGTTAGTTATATTTTGAAACTTAATAAGTACACGAAAGTACAAGGAAATACTGTGTTTCATTCACTTTTACTAATATACCCCTATACATATCAAGACCTGCGCTCTTAATCTGGCACTCAACTGAACCTCCAGAAACCGGGAATTTTACCTTTTTTTACTGACCAAATGTTATTTCATTAAAAAAAAAAAAAATGTATCTTTCTGAAAGAGTGAAAGACTCATGCATGACCAGGTTATAAAAAAAATGAAAAGTAATTGACATATTTGTTACATTTGATATGATTCAACCTAATGTCATTTCACTAAGCATATTTATACAATCACTGACTATGCATGCTTGTATCTATTCTCATTCCTCCAGTGGACTTATAAAGTTTGCTACATCCTTAATTTCCACCGAGATTTTTTTTTTGTTTTGTTTTGAACGGACGGAACTAGAGCTAACAGGACATATTTTTACTTTGATCACTGATCATATCACAAGAGCAGCTTCATAAATCAAGTCCAGATAACCATGACTTAACCTGAAAAAAAATATATAAAAAAAACAAAAGAGCTTTCATGACTGATAACAATGAGTGCCCTTGTCGGGAAGTTTTATTATTTTTTTTGTACAGGAAAGTTTTCATATTCAGTAAGTGGTAGCAGGCTACTGAGACTTTCTTCATAACTTTCTCTGTCCCTCTGAATACCATTCAAACACTGTAGGTTTTTTAGTTCCTTGATAATCTTATGATACTGTTTTTCATATCAGAATTTTTATGAGTTAGAATTTTCTCACAGTTTCAGACATGTTTGACAAGTAAGTCATTATTTATTGATTTATGTTTTGTTTTTATTTAGAAACTATAGGTTACTGTCTTCATATCAGCTTTAATCCAGACCGTATCAGCTTTATTCTTATTTGTGGCAGCTTTATTTTAATGTATGTCAGTTTCGTTTCTGATGGTATCAGTTTTCTTCCTCATTGTGTTAGTTTTATTTCTGTTTGTGTCAGCCTTATTTCTGATTGTGAGATTTATTCCTGATTGTGAGGTTAATATACAGGTTCTTAGTACTGGAAAGGCATGGATGGAAAATTCAGGAGACCAAGCAACATTTTTGAAAATTTCTCGGGAGGTGGACAATGCTGTAGATTTTCTGAGTCTGAAATGTAAAGAAATATCAGGTTAGTAGAGACAGGAAACTCAGCCAGACTTTTCTGAAAACAGAATATAAGTGAGGATATTGTGATGTGTTAACAATAATAATATCTGGGAATAATCAAATGAAAAACGTGAGGTTATTGGTCTATAAACTGTATCCACTTAAGAATGCCACATACACTTATTAAAATGTTTGACAAAGGAAGAAGAGGTACAAGTAGTTAAAACTCTTTTGTATAATTTTGGCAGGAACAAGTTGTCTTCTTCTTCTTCATTCGCTTCTACCACCAAGACCACCCAGTGATCCTACTGAATTTACTCCCGTGGTCCTCAATAGGTCCCGTGGTCCCTATGTGGTCCCCAAAAGGACCACATGAGATCCCCGAGAGGATCTCAAGAGGTTCAGAGTATCGCAGGGCTTGAGCCTGTATTCTTGGTGGGTCTCAGAAGCAGGATTGCATGACACCGTGGTTTTCGTTGCACCAGTTTAATCTAGAGGTGGACTTTCTCACCGGAAAACCTCGCCGTGTTTTGGATATGATTATATCCCCGCTAGGTGAGAGGTGGTTGCCCATCTAGCCTAGAGTTGGACTTTCTCACCAGAAAACATCAGCATGAGTGGGATACGCATACATCCCCACCGGGTGAGAGGTGGTTGCCTATCTAGACTGCCCTGGTCCAGTGTCTCCAACTTCAGCATTTTGTGGTCATGGCCACTACCCTTCCTAGTTGTGACCAGGATGAAGCTGTTGTCCAGGAGGACGAATCCTCGCCACTAGTGAGTTTCACCCCTGGATTAAGCCGGTTTAGGCATATTATCCCTGTATGGGCGTGTTTAGGACGTGACCAACCTTTAGAGTGGAGGTACCATGATTTGATTAGCCATCAAGTTTCACCCCTGGTTTAAGCATATTTCACCACTATGGGTGTAGAACGGATGTGGCTGGCCTCTAGAGCAGAGGAGCCGTGGTATGAGTAGCTCTCGCCGTGAGACTACTGGACATACCGATTAAGCTTCCCTTTATCCTTTCCATCACCTTTTCACATCGCCGCCGCATGGCAATCCTAATTGCTTTCCCTCATTTTCTTCATTGGCCGGGAGGAGTTTCACTCCACGCACGGCATCTGAAGAGTCTCGCCAGCAGCTTGGAACAAGTTGTAAAAGTGATTTTGCATTTCCAGAAGTCCGAACATATTTCAATGAGGAATGGAAGCATCAGTAATGGTGAATATAAATTAAAGAAAAATAGTTTCATAAATAAATACCTGAGAAGAATTAGCTTTAAAAATTTGTAAAAATTAAGCAGATGAAATCCTTGATATATAAAGAAAAATGTAACTTTCTAACAGTTTCTAGGAGTAGGAGTGTAGACTGGACAAGACAAGATGGAGTTCTTTTATTTGTGAGTTGAAACAGAAAAACACATTGATGCATGAATATAATAAAAATAGACGAGCTGGTTCTAACCCAGTTTTAATGTGTTAATTCAGCCGAACAAATATGGACCTGACATCACTGTCTCTGAAATCATTAAATACTTTTGACATAACATAATGTCTATCTATAGATATGGAACAAAATTCACTCCTGAGTGAGTGATGATAAATAAGAAGCAGACATCAGCAATAAAGTTGAAACAGAAAACAGTGGCTGTTTTGAAAAGAGAAAAATATGGATGATTCTTGAAAAAAAAAAAAGGAAAATACTTCCACTTACAAAACATTGATCAATTCCCAGAATCTGTGCCATCAGATTTCTTTGCAGTTTAAATATTTCAATTACATATTTCCTTTTAACAGAGTTGTATTAATATCACCCTTACTATTCATAATATGCATTGACAACATCTGCAAGCAAGCTGATTTGCATAATAAAAATTCCACCATGAACTGGCCTGATAGCTAAACTCCAGAAAAAAATGCTGTCAAACACCTTTCAGAAAATGCATCCATTAAGTACACCCTAAATGAACATCATTTTGCTGATGACCAAGCATTTATAGCAACATTAGAGAAAGACCTACAGAAGAACATGGATAATTTAGCTAGGGCTTGTTAAAACTACAACATTCCTGAAAAAGCAGAAGTCTTTGCCATTGTCAGATAAGAAATAAAAAAAAAATGCTTGGACAATCAACCTTCAAAACAAGTGAACCATTTCAACACTGGAAGATACAGTATCATGCTCTTGGATAACTAATTGTGAAATTGAGAACAGATGCAGTAAAGCAAATCAAGTCACTGGACAAATGACACCTCTAATGAAAAACAAGTACACTACAACTGAAAAAAAGAAAGCACTGTACAACACAGGTCTCATTGCATTTCTTTGTTGTCAGTGTCAAGCATAGACATTAACTGCTAAAAATAAAAGGAAAATCATCATGACAAAAATGAGGTATTTGAGAAGAGTGCTAGGTGTAACAAGAAGAGAAAAAATCAGAGATGACATCACTGGAGCAAAGTTGAAGTAACACCAGTACTACATTACACTAAGAAACAACAAATGAAATGGTTTGGTTACTGTACACCACTATCACCAGACAGTATACCAAAGAAAACTTTCATGTTAAGCCTGGTAGAAAATAGAGGGAGACCCATGCAAGAAAGGGAATTTACAGAAACTTTAAATATGTTATATGAAGTCAATCACTTAGTCCTATCAAGATGTCTATTTGTCTGCTTAACACTGAAAGGTATATGAGAAAGAAGACAGAACAAGACAAGCTTACTTATAATATTTTGGAGGCAGTTGTGTTTCTATAAAAAATGTTAATACAACTTGTCTCCTCATTTGTTTTGTTTTTTTCAAACTATACCAAACAAACAGAACAGCATAAAGCACAGACTTCAGTAGAAAACACATCACAGAAAAGGCAACAAGTGCTAAAATCTGCAGGTAGGCCTTTGCCAATGCCACCAGTGAAGGCTACATCACAGTGTGGATGCACTACAGTATCTGATTCAGGTTAGCACTAAAGTCTGTTAGAAATGACCTTGTCAGCTCTTGAAGAAATTAGCATATTAAAGTTGTTGCAGTTTTAATATTTAGTGTTTCTTTTATTTCAGTTAATAAAAGTTATGAAGTTCGTGGTGGTCACTAAAAGTTGAGAAGTTTGTAATAGTTATTAAAAGTTGTGAAATTTATGATTGTCACTGAAAGTTATGAAGTTTGTGGTGGTCACTGAGAGTCTAATTAATTAGAAAGAAAACACAATACAGAAATATATAAACATATAATCAACTCCTAGACATACAGGCATATATACTTATACCTATACCTGTATAAAAACATTGTATAAGTATGGGAAATTTTGTTCTAATAAATCATGGAGTATAAAATAAACTGTATAAAACATTTTTTTTTCCTGGACTTTGATTTAGGTCATTTAGGTAGTCAAAAATAATGTTTTCTGGTTCACAGAAAGGAGTAGTAGGTGTTTAAGAGTTACTAATTTAGGACTTCAGCATTCATATGGAAGTTTTATGTCCCTTCTGTCATTAAAAAAAGAAATTGATTGTACGTTGTTATATCAAGGTTTGAAAATTAATAGATTGACTAAATGAGCGATAAATCTGTTTATCGACAGAGAAAGATTTTCCACATCAAGTTTTGGCAAGATTTGGGGTGAATGAAGAGGCTGTTTCCTCTCTTCGCAGCAACATGGAGAAAGCCACAGAAAAACAGGCAGACACAGACAAAAGATTTCAAAATGTTGAGGCCGAGTTGTTGAAAATAAACAAACAGTTGAGTGCTCTTTCCATGGCTGAAAAACAACAAAATAAAAGACTGACAGAACACACAGACAAGATCATTGTCAAACAAGCTGAAATACAGAAACATTGTGACTATACAATTCAAAGTTTTGAGAAAATACTAAAAAAATTATCCACTAAACAGGACAAGCTAGAAGAAGAACGCTGTTCCAGAGATGACATGAATGAAGAGTTAAATAGAAAGATGAAAGATATCATTCAAGACACTGAGATTATCAAGTGGAAAATTTCAGGTCTAGAAAACAATCTCACAGAAACCACTTCTTCAATTAAAGATTTGTTGAACAGAGTAGTCTCACAGGAAGAGATCACTCAGTTTCTGTGTACAAAAGTGGACGCTGACATGGAAAGACTTGAGACATTCTCAATAAGTCAGCTGACAAACTTGAGAGAGTTTGAAGACAGGCTGCAGGTAACAGAGACAAGAGTCAAAGAAGAACTAAAGAAAGTGGGAGAAAAATTTCAAGAAACAGAAATTAGTGTAAGTTGCAGTCTTTCTTGTTTACAACATCACATGTTACGTTTATATGTGCATAGTTAGTTAGTTTTGTTTTTTCCTGCCAGTCTATCAATTTGTTAATAAAGAGGTGTTTCTAAAATGTCTGTGCAGTAAACATGTGTATTTCATGTGAGTATACAGTATTTTCCTTTAAACATGTTAATGATACTAATAAAAGAGGTTTACATTTTGAATGCTTTTATTCATCAGTTCAAGAATGCGTGCCAGCTGGTAGCAAACAGACTTAAACCTCTAGAAGAGTTAAGAAGTATACTTAATCAGAGGGCCAGGACACAAAATGACAATGCCAGACAGGTAAACACACTAGTAGAAATTTAATAAAGTGTACATATATATATATATATATATATATATATATATTCCATCCCTCTCGTGCCATTAAACATCACATAGGGCTCCCATAGTTATTTGCCAAGTTTTCCTGTTCTTGGCGAGTTGTTCTACTTCATCAAGGGATTTTATGCCCACTAAACTGGCTTCTCTTAACAAATGTCCTCTTTAGAGTTTCATGTGGTCGACCTCTTTTTCTTTGGCCTGTTGTGCTCCACTTGATAGCTTGTTTTGGTATTCTCTGATTGTTTCTTCTCATTACATGGCCTACATACATCCATCTTCTTTTTTCTGATCACCCATGAGACTGATTGTTGTTTGATCATCTGTCTGATCTCTGCGTTGTTCTTGAATTCGTTCCACTTTATACCAAGTATTTTCCTGAGGCATTTGTTTTCAAATAAGTCTAATTTCTTGTCTATTTTGATTTCCAGCTTTTGCATGTATAAATGAGGGTGGATATCACATTTGAATTGAATAATCTTAACTTGGTTTTGGTGCTTATAGCTTTTGAATGCCATGTGTTCTCAAGATTTTTGAAGGACAATGATGCTTTTGCAATTCGAATTTTAACTTCCTTTCTAGTGTCACCATCCTGGTCTATGTAGCTACCAAGGTATGCAAACTGGTTGACTTCATCAACTGCTATTCCTTCTATGTATATTTTTCCTTCTTGATTAATGAGAAGTTTCATTATTTTTGTTTTGTCTTTGTTAATTTCAAGACCTATTTTGCTACCAAAGAAGACAGGGAATCTACTTTTTTCCTGCATCGATTTCACATTGTCATTGATAACAGTTATGTAATCTGCAAAATCAAGATCTTCTATTTGGGTCCCACGTACCAAATCAATGCCGGTTTTACATCTACATCTTTTCACTATAAAGTCTATGGCAATTCCAAAAAGCAATGGAGATAATATATATCCTTATTACATACCTTTTTAAATCTGAAACCATTTTCTTATTTCTTCTTCTGTCTTGATTGCACAAACATATACGTTGTAGAGATCTCTAATGATGTTGGCAGTTTTAGATGATATTCCATATAGACTTAAAATTCTCCACAATGAATCTCTGTGTATGGTATCAAATGCTTTTTTAAAGTCTATGATGTTCAGATTAATGGTTTTTGCTTTTCAGTATGTTCTTCAAGTATTATTCTTAGAGTAAAGATCTGGTCGAGACAGCTTCTCCCTTTTCGAAATCCTGCCTGTTCTTCTCTCATTGCAGTATCCACTATATACTTAATTCTATTCTATTCAGAATCACTTTACAAAACGCCTTTGACACAACTGATAGTAAGGTTACACCCATTCAGTTATTGCAGTCACTCCATTTCTCACTGTACTCTCTTATTCATGGACCATGCTTCACATCCATAAAACAAAATTGGCTCGATGTAACATTTAAGTACTCGGAATCTTGTTTCCATTTATATGAATCTGTTGCACAAAATGTGTCTCATTTTCTGGAATGCCGACTCGGCCTGAGCACATCTGCTTTTTATTTCATTGTGACATTTCCCATGAGCTGTTATAATTGTTCCTAAGTACTTGAATCTATCAACTTGTTTCAGTTCTGTACCATCGATGGTAATGCTACATTTTGGTGGTATTCTTTTCTGTGAGGTGACCATCACTTCAGTCTTCTATTTGTTCAGGCTGAGACCTTTACTTTTACTTTCATGAACCATGATGTCCAGAAGAGCCTGTAGCTCCCCAACACTTTTAGCAATCAGAACTGTGTCATCTACGTATCTTAAGTTGTTAAGGTTGTACCCACCAATTGATATTCCTGGCAAGCTCTCTATATTTCTCATTATGTTTTCACTGTACAAAGAGAAGAGGTCAGGAGATTTCATCTTCACCTGCAGCTTTTTTTCTTAGTCATTAGATTCATTGCTGTTTCACTTTCATTCAGTGTAATTTCATCTAGGTTGACATTCATTTGTGGGTTCGGTAAATTGGTTTCAAGATTTATAAATTCGTTTGGGTGTGGTCGATTAAGTGTTTCTTTGAAGCGTTTGGTCCATTTTTGCTTTTGGTCTTTACTTGATGTTAACAGGGTGCCAGTTTTGCTAAAGATTGGTCTTTCTTTGGATACAATAGTACCTCTTAGACTCTTTTGTATGTTATATAGAGTTATACTGTCTCATGTTTTTGCAGCTTTCTCTGCTGCTTTCACCATATTGTCTATGTATTCTCTTTTATCCCTTCTAGCTGAATTTTTTACTTTATTGTCTAGTTCTTTGTATGTTTCTTTTGCCAAAACTTGTCCAAGATCTGTCTTTACATTCAACATGCCTAATTTGACTGCTCTTCTTTCATGTATGTATTTCCATGTGTTATCTGATATCCATTCTTTTTTACTTGTTTTTTGCAGTCCAGCACTTGTTTTAGCTGCTGTAATTATGGCTTTGTTGTAAGAATTCCATAATTCATCTATATCTGTCTCCTCTACCTCACTGAGTGCAGCAAACTGTTTGGTAAGTTCTAGATTGATATTACTATTAGTATTTTCTTCCTGTAGACTTTGACTTTATCTTTAAGAGTATTGCTTTCTTGTGTTGGCTTTTCAGTTTTAGTCTCATTTTCCCTATACACAGGTTGTGATCACTGTTGACATCAGCACCCCTAAATGCTCTTAAACTATCAGAGATGTTCTGAATTACTTTCTAATACAAAAATGATCTATCTGGTTTCTGGTTCTATCATCTGGAGATATCTGTGTTGTTTTATGTATCTCTTTGTGTGGAAATAATGTTCCTTCAATGACCATGCCCTCTGTAAGACATATTTCAATTAATCTTTCTCCATTCTGATTTACTGTATCAATTCCTTCTTTCCCCATTACTTTTTCAATGTCAGTGTTATCTTTTCCTACTTTGATGTTGAAGTCTCCCATGACAAACTAAGATGTCTTGTTTAGGCACTTTGTTAATGAGTTGTTGTAGCTGGTGATAGAAACTGGTGACAGAAATTGTCTTTTATCTGTTCGTGAGTGCATAGCATTGTATGATTGTCACTCCTCCGTGCATCATTTTGTATCATGCTAGTAATATATGACTGTTCACTGGTTCCCATTCTGTAAGGCTCTTTGCTGCTATGTTTGACTTAATTATACCCACTCCTTCTTGGTATTTCCCATCATCTCTGCCTGAAGATATTATTAACTTACGGTTTTCCACAGTTCTTTTCCTTGCTTCTGGCCATTGCATTTCACTGATGCCCAGTATGTCTAGGTGATATCTATCATTTCATGGATTACCTGAGCATTTTTTGATGGTGCTGTCATTGTTCCTACATTCCAGAATCCAATTTTTTACACATATTTGGGCCCGATGATATATATTATATTTTAGGTACTTCTTGTGCCACTAAATGTCACATAGGGCTCGCATGGTAGTTCACCAAGTTTTTCAGTTTTTGGCGAGTTTTTCAACCTCATCAATGGATTTTATGCTTCCTAATTTGGTCTGTCTTAACAATATCCTCTTTAGAGTTTCATGTTTTTGACCTCTTTTTCTTTGGCCTGATGTGTTCCACTTGATAGCTTGTTTTGGGATTCTCTGATTGTTTTTTTCTTATTGCATGACTGCTATATAACCATCTCCTTTTTCTGATAACTCATGAAACAGATTGTTTTTTGCACATCTGCCTTATCTCTCCATTGTTCTTGAATTCGCCCCACTTTATACTGAGCATTCTCCTTAGGCATTTGTTTTCAAAAGAGTCTAATATATTGTCTATTTCTTTAGTTGTTTTCCATCTTTCGCATGCATAAATGAGGGTGGATATTACATTTGAGTTGAATTTAACTTGGTTTTTGTGCTTATAACTTTAGAGTGGCAAATGTTCTTGAGATTCTTGAAGGTCAATGCCACTTTTGCAGTTATTCTAACTTCCTTTCTGGTGTCACCATCCTATTCTATATAGCTGCCAATGTATGCAAAAAAAAAGTAAACAATATATATATATATATATATATATATATATATATATATATATATATATATATATATATATATATTCCTTTAAAAATATGATCTGATGCAGTTTTCACCAGTGACTGACAGTTATGATAATTATTTTTCTTTGTGTTTCCATAAAGGAATGTGAAAGTCAGTGAGAAATGAACATTTATTGTAGTTCTTATAAATCTTATACATTTTATCAGCACATCTCTGAGGAGGCAGTTGAAACGTATGCAGATCATCTAGATCAGTGTATAGGAAAATGATTAACTTGACCTCATGATCTAAACTAACAAGGATCAGAATAACAGATCAGAATAACAGATGATGTTTTCATGCACTGGTTTCAGAAGATCTTGTTTTATCCTGTCACTCATAATTACAAAATAAAACTATCTACATCAGTCATTTGCATGTCCCTTGCGGAACTTTGCCTCCCTAACAGCTCTCCTGTAGGCCTCTCGGTTGTAACCAAGATGTCCTTCTGATGATGCATCCATTCGCAGATCATCATTGATGTCTTTCAGTCATCTTTGCCTTGGTCTTCCTCTCTTTCTTTTCCCAAGATTGTCTTCTCTAAATTATCATGATGTTTAATATGTCCAAAATATTTAAGTTTTCTCTTATTTAAGCCTTCTTCAGTATTACGTTCTTGTAGTATGGATATATTTGTCTTTTTTTGTGTCCATGATATTTGAAGAACTCTTCTGTACCATTTACATTCAAATGCATTTATGTGTTTCTCAGCTGTTTTGTTAAGTGTCCAGGTCTCACAGGCATATGTTGCGATGGGAAAGATGCATGCCCTTAAAAATCTTATTTTCGTAGTTCTGTCTGTTCCTCTCCACAGCTTCTTTAGTTGTCTTATTTTTTGAAGAGCAATAGATGTCCTCCTTTTAATTTCCCTCATTGTATCTCCATTATTAGTTAGTAGTGATCCAAGATATTCAAAACTCTCCACTCTTCCAATTTTTCCTCATTGATATATATTTCAGCTGCCTATGTGTTTTGTCAGTTGTCATCAATTTAGTTTTCTTTGCATTAAGATAAAGGTTTTGCTGTTTAATATTCTTACAGACTGACATTATTAGTTTTTCCATTTTTGTGTGTGTTGTGGACAGTAATACTGTGTCATCAGCATATCTAATATCTGGTATTTCCTAATCTCTAGTTTTTATGGCATTGTAATATTCTTTGTCTATATCTTCTCTAACATTCCTCATTATATTTTCAGTATACAAGTTAAATAAGTAAGGCGACAATGTGCACCCCTGACGGACCCCTTGGTTTATGCCAAACCAAGTTGTTGTTTCATCATTTTTTCTCACTGCTGCCTGTTGGCCTAGATACAGCAGTGATATTAATTGTATCACAAGTGTTGGAAATCCCATCTGCGTCAGCAGGTTGAAAACATGATGGTCACATGGACACAGTGATTTGAGAAAAGTTTCTTCTGTATAGTGGCTCAGTATGTTCAAAAAGCAGTTTGCGCATGCACCCTTGGCTCATGTACAACCCAATGATTCCTTCTGTGGTTTTGCTGTTCGCTTCATACATGAGAAATGGTTAATAACATACACTTTGTTGCATTCTGCTTTTATTCATCTTTTTTTTTGTTTCAAGTTTTTCAAGCTGGCTTTGTGATTATCCTTACTCTGTGACAATTTATTTTATGTGTCAGTCATGAGGATTTTTTCCAAAATTCATCATAGAGAAGTTTACCAAACCAGGCTGCAGGATTCAAGGCAGTGCCTAACTAGATTTGCAAAAGCCTATTACCTTCTTAGGCTCAGATATGACCTACAGCTGTCAACACACATCCTATCACAGGCCAGTCTGTGATGTTGGCAACTTTATGTAGTGTAGCAGTAGCAGAAATGACATGTCCTAAGGGAGCTGCTGTCATGGCACAGTCTTGATTGGGACCAGCTGTCTACACTGCAGGTGCTCATCAAATGTCTGGACAACCTAACAGTTCAATGCAACAGCACCAGCAGTCTGTGATCATCTGAGGAATTTTGGTATTAGCATTAGAGACTATATGGAAATCTAAAAAACTAAGCATGAATACAAAAATCAGGATATTTAAGAGTAACATTCTGAGTGTACTACTCTATGGAAGTGAATGCTGGAAAATCACCAAAACCATAGAAAACAAGTTGAAATCTTTCCAGACTAAATGTTTACGAAGAATTAGAAAAATATTTTGGCCAAACACCATAAGAAATAACATCTTGTTGGCAGAAATGCAGATGAAGCTACTGACAGCAATTATTGAGGAAAGACGCTGGTGATGGTTGGGACATGTGCTCCGAATGACTGACAACTCACTACCAAAAATAGCACTAAGATGGACACCACAGGGGAAGAGAAGTAAGGGTAGACCAAAAGAGACATGGAGAAGAACAACAGAAAGGATGTTGAGCAATAGAGGGCTCACCTGGGCAAGAGCAGAAAAAAAGGCAAAGGACAGGCATTTGTGGAAAACCCTTGCGGAAGCCCCATGTGCCCTCAGCACTTCAGGTTCAGAGAGAGAGAGAGAGAGAGAGTTTAGAGATTTTCTCAGTAACAGCCTGTATAGTACAGGTAATTTGAAGGATTGTACCCTCATTTCCTTGTGTATTCTTCAAAAATTATTGTTCACCAGTAACTTTTCCTCATGGCTGTAGAGCATTATATGATTCAGTTACCTGATCAGTTTATTAGTATCGCTTGATGTAAAAGGTGTGGCTTTTCTGTTTGCTTCAAGTCACAGCCAAGAATGTACAGTGACATGGTATAAGTCAGCATTCATGTACTAGTGTTTTTTTTCTTTGAACTTCAGAAATAATGAAACTTTGATCTACAAAAATATTTCATTAGTACAAACATTTAAAAAGTGGATAATTTGTTTATTTTACAGCATAAATGTCAGAAATGTTAAGGATCGTGCAGCTGTTACATGTAGAATTTTATTGACTAATTTTGCTTTGCAGAATACCCCCCGACTTCAGTTTCATCTTCAACAATCAAATGTTATAGACTAAAGTCATTAAAAAAATAGTTTTACATATTTTCATAAAGTTTACTCACTGAGATTTAGTATGTATATATTAGTACAAGAGGATCAGTGACATATCATTATTTTAATAACTAAGCAATATAATTTACAGTGTAAAACATTCATTCTTCAGTATATTTTTGGGTCATAGTTTCTTTCTGCCACAACCAGAAGAACTGAGTATTTAACCAGCAGAATATTCTAAACCAAGAGTTGAAGTGATAAGATGTGTCAGTCTGGTTGTGATGTGACACAATCATATTTTGGATGCTATTTTGGCCTTCAAGTGCCACACTCACTTTTATAAACATTGTCATGAATTGTTCCAAATCATTATTAAAACTCAGCTTTACAAGGAAATAAATAAATAAAAAAAAAGAAAAAAGCATTGATGTAGTATGTCAGATAAGGAGCATTCCAAGACATAAAATTGGGAGTGAGACAAGGATGTGTTTCCTGACCTCTTCTCCTTGTACAGCGAAAACATAATGAGAAACAGAGAACATGCCAGGAATATCAGTTGGCGGGTACAACCTTAACAACTTAAGATATGCAGACAACATAATGAAGGGGAGCAACAGGCTCTTCTGGACGTCATGATTCGTGAAAGTAAAAATAAAGGTCTCAGCCTGAACAAAAAGAAGACTGAAGTGATGGTCATCTCAAAGAAAAGAATACCACCAAAATGTAGCATTACCATTGATGGCACAAATCTGAAACAAGTTGATAGATTCAAGTACTTAGGAACGATTATAACAACTGATGGGAAATGTCACAATGAAATAAAAAGCAGATGTGCTCAGGCCAAGTCAGCATTCCAGAAAATGAGACACATCTTGTGCTACAGATCCGTATCAATGGAAACAAGATTCCGAGTACTTAAATGTTACATCGAACCAATTTTGTTTTATGGGTGTGAAACATGGTCTATGAATAAGAGAGTACAGCTAGAAATGGAGGCCATGGAGATGTGGTTTATAAGAAGAATGTTGAAGGCACCATGGACAGCCAAGAAAACCAGTGAAGAAGTCTTAAGAGAGGCTGGAGTTAAAAGCAAATTACAGCAAAGATCAGAGGCAGACAAGTGAGATTTATAGGACATTTTCTGAGAAGAGGAAAATTGGAACACACTGTGGCAACTGGAAAAATTGAGGGAAGAAGAGAGAGAAAGAAGTTACTGGATGGGCTGTCAGTGTGGCTAGGAAGAAAGTCACCGATGGATCTCATAATCAAGTCTAAAGACAGGGAATTGTGGAGAGAAATGATTGCCTACACCATGCATCATGGCACTTGAATTGAATTGTACTAAGTCACTATGGCATAGAAATGCCAGAATGTCCTTATAACTACATATATTCTGACTGATGTCAGTTCATAATGTTGATTTTCAACTTCAGTCCTGTTAGTGTTGCATGAACATTTGCCTCAGTGTCTGAGAATATTTTAGTAAATTCTTGCTTAAAAGTCACCAGGTCATATTGTTGGTCTGTGTTGCAGTATCTGGCTGCTGAACAAAACTTGTATGCTTTTTTTTCCCTGCCTTTGTCAACTTTAATCACAGCAGCTAAAAAAAATTCAGGTTATGGCCTGTGGTTGGTTCAGTAGTCAGTGTTTTTTTTCAATTTATCTTCATGTGTTTTTTTTTTCATTTTGTACTTTGTCTAAGATGTAACCAAGATATCATAGTTTTGATCTATTTTCAAATGCTTCTTGATACTGGCTGAGTTTTGTTAAAAAGGCTAACATAAAAGGTTGTGAACTTTTGGCCAGTTTGACTGTTAGATAGCTCACGTTACACACTTTGTGTCATTCTGTTATGGGAAGCATTTAACATCAATGCTATTGATTTTAAAACCATCTGTATCAACTGTATGCAGTCATATAGTCAAAGAATTGGTGCATATTCTTTTATTTGAACTTGAGTATGTTTTTTTTTTTTTTTGTTCTGGGATGCCACAGACGAGATTCTTGTCAGTATATTATCTACTCACTGATTGATCTGCAGGTAAGTGGCTGATCAGGGCAGAAGTAAAGCCTTACAGTGATGATTATTATACAATTTTGAATGTTAGAATGTCTTGGACAAGGTTCTCATTTGTTGCACACAATAGGAAAATCTGGGTTATTCACTGGAGAAATACACTCAAAATAAAACACCATATTATTTTCTGTTATATACAGCTTTGAACAGACAGCTGTTTTCTTACCAAAATGTATATTTACCTTAACTTATTCTCAAGACCGCCTGTTAGCAACAGTTTTTATCAGTGACATCTTTCTGAAGGAAATCATTGAAATATAACAGTCAGTCATGTTTGAATGAATAGCTCTAACTTGATATTTGTAATCTTAATTCTTGCTAGTTTGATTATTTGTTTCATAAAAAAATGTGGATTTTACTGAATAAATTTTCTTGATTAAAAAAAAAAAACAAACCAATATTTCCCCATTATGTGTTGTCACATGTCAGTTTTTAACTAGTGACAGTATTCTATGCAGCTGTCTCCCATTTAACAACTTTGCTAAACTCAGTAAAAACAAACCAGCTGAAAGTCAGCTAGAGTCCAGGAACATGAAATAAAACTTTGAAGTTGAAGCATCATGAGCCAAACTCTGACTATAATATCATCATATGTTTTATTTTCACTGACATTCCTCAAAATCAGAAAATTAGTTCAAGAGCCATGTGAAATTTGGATTGGTAGAGGATAGAACCAGAGATCTTCTGATTTTAAATAAGTCCAATCACAGTCATCTACTTGCCTTTAGCTGATGCTTCATCTCTAGTGGATAGTCTCTTTTTTACTCTTTAATGTTCAGCTTCATCAGCAGTATCTTCTCTTCTGTTTTTTTTTTTTACTTTTTTAAATATCTTGTTCTGTGTCTCCATATTTGTGTCATCTGATTAAAAGCTCCATCACTAAGTGAATTTTTTTTCTTTTTCAAACTGTCTCTGAGATGATCCTCTATAGCAATTTCTTTTAAGTGTCTTTCATGAGCATTTTTCCCAAATCCATTATTGAGATTATCTCATTCTGTGGCAGTTTTTTTTCTTTGTTCTTCAGTGTCAAAAATGTTCAATGAGCTTGTGGTGGGCCTCCATCTAGTGAGTTTTTGTTATCAAACTATCCAAATTATAATTCATTTTTGTTCAGTAAATCAATGGTTAGTCCTAAGATTCAGTAATTGATCTGCCTGTCTGTACAGAAAACTTTACATTTTAAGATGTACAGAACAGACCAAGCATGGGAGAAGTCTGAAATACTAAAGTCTGTACTTTAGTCCAAGTAAAAGAAAAAAAAAAGCAGGAAAAATCTGTGAATACTTAGGGCTAATCTCACTAGACTGAATGAAGTTTAAATAAGTCAGACTATTATGGGAGTATAGGAGAAAGGGTTATGTCTAAAATAGTCTGAGGAGTAAGAAAGTGTATTGTGCTGAGACTTCAAAGATAAGGACGCTGACTGTAAGATGTGAAGTCTGATATGAATAAAGTTATTTTGTATAAATTTGTGAAACTGTCTATTCTGCAGCTCCAGGAAATGGTAAAGGAAGTAGCAGCCATTTCTCCAAAGCTGACACAGTTAGGTAAGTGACAAAATATGGATCTCCTCGCTTTCTGATACAAACTTTCTGGTTCTAAGATTTTCATTGTGCGTTATTTTTTCGAAAATGTTACAGTTGTTCTGGTACATTCTTATATTCCTCTTGGCTTTCTATGTAGTGCATCAGCTTTTATTCAAGAACTTTAATTTTATTTTCCAATTTATTGTTTAGTGTCCTTTTTCTGTACAGTGTTTCCAGATGGATGTTGTAGTAGCCACAAGTTAGAGTATCTTTGTTTTTATGCACTGTAAAACTCCCATTATTATTTTAAAATTTTGCATCATTTGACATTTCTCAAATCCCCTAACTTAATTTAAAATAGAAAACTTGAGCAAAGATTGGACAAATAAGTTACTTATAGTTAAATTTTGCATTTTTCATTCTATACTCTTAGTTCTTCTTCCCTAACTATTCCACTTTAGTTGTTGCTGGTATCTGATGTGGACAAAAGCTGCTAAAATATTGCAGTGTTGTTTTGTTACCAAATAAAACCTTGTCCTACATTCTGTAGAAGAGACCTTCACTGTGGGACTGCTAAAGAATAATAATGATATTGGATGATGACAGCATACTTTACCTGTATGTCTTTTCAGAATGAGATAAAAAAAAATAGTTTGTGAAGAGATTAAATGATGTGAAACAGATGAAAACTTTCAACCTGGATTGGGTATTTGATGTAGATTTCACCAACAGATATGCAATGGCACGTGATATGAACAGAGAGAAGAATAGAAACTGAAAAAAAACTGACCCTCAGTCTGTCACAGATTTCTTTGATTTCTGACCTTTTTTTGGAAATTGCTTAAAATATTTGTTTCTTCTGTCTTAACTTTCTCATACATATTTTTCTCCACTTTAATGAATTTTATAGTGTATAAACAATAAATATTTGATGTTGCAGAATCGCAGTTTTCTACATCAACTGTTGGATTCACTGCTTCAACCTATGTTGTAGATTGTGATGTTGTAGACTCAATTATAACTTCCTACGGGAGTTCTTCATGTAATGACGGTCACCATTTTGACCTTGACACAGGAATTTTCACAGCCCCAGTAGCTGGTACTTATGTGGCTTTTATTAGAATATTTAAACCCAAAGATGAGAACAAAGATGATGATGATGAAGACAATGGGCTGATTATTCAAGTCAGACATAAGAGTATTGAGCTCACTGACCCTGTTAGACTGTGTTGGTGTGAGATTGAGTCCCATGTAGATAATGCCAGTGCTTGTGATTTGTGTTTTATACAAATGAAGGCTGGAGATAGGCTGTATGCTGAAGTGAAAGACAAGAGAGATAGGCTGTATGCTGTAGTGGAAGAAAAGCTCTGGAGTGTTGTTGGCTACTTTACTTTTTCTTGTTTTATGATCAGATAAAATTTGATTCCATTGTTTTATACAATATGTATATACAATACAGTATACTTCCTGCTACCCTCCAACTCCCACGCACATACACATATTTAAACATATCACAGAAGCATATGCAAGAAATCAGAATATTATTCTGGAAATCAGTCTTTAAAATAGTTTTTGTTCATTTATGTAGCATCAACATTCTCTTATGCCATGTTGTCAGTCTGTCCAGAATCTTCTTCATGTTGGCTTCTTTTGTCATTATTTTCTGCACTGTTATAATGTGCTCAGATGTATTTTTTATTCCATTTTCTGTTAAGAAAATTCTACAAAAAAACTGAAAACCAGGTGATGTGTCACAAGTGGTTGGCCAAATTAAAAGAGTCACAAATCTCCTCCTTAATATGGATTTATTGCCCAGGACATGCCCGGTATCAAAGGGAATGAAATGGCAACCTACAAGTGGACAAAGTAGACATAACCACCCTATCAAAATTACATGGAGATGAAGAAAATTGTATTTTTAATGCAGTACCTGTCACCAAAGACTAATGCGAAAGGGGAATAATGAGGAGATAGAAGAAAATTTTATTTTGAATGTACCTGTCACCAAAGACTATGCGAAAGGGTAATAATGAAGGTCAGTGGCAGACATATTCAGAAGATTGAGGAAAAGATCAAGCTGTTTTCAGTCAATGTGCCATTGGCACTATCACTCAACACACACTATGAAAAACATTGAGGTTAAAGGCTGAGCACATGTGGGAGTGTCCTGAGTGCAAGGAGGCCCATCTCTGGGCCAGCAGCAGAGCATGGCTGTTCTTCAAGTTCAAGTGCTCAAAGAGCACCATCTCAATTACATTTCTGCTTTAAATGATCTGCTTGAATACTGTCTTCTTTGTTATTTTTTAGCTGTGTTCATTTACATTATGTGCCATGTCAGACAGCATTGCTGATCATGCTTCTTCATTTTGTGGGATCATTTGTGTTATCAAATCAGATGCTTTTATTTTTTCCATGCCACTTGGTCAGTCCACTGAGATATATTTTTTTTCTTTTGGCCTCTATCCTTTGTCACTTGAATTTTCAAGTCATTACCAAGTTATTTAATTTGTCTTCTCACAAAATGTTCAAGAAATTTTGACTGTCTTTTTCTTATAATTTTAACCATTTTTTGCTGTTCTAAACCTGGCTGTTCAGAGTATTTGTTGTATCTAAAATCACACCTCTGTTGCTTCCAGTTTCTTTATCGCCTGTTTGTTACCATCTGTCCAAGTTTCATAACCCAACAATAGTATTATTTACATATGCTAAGAATGATAGGAAAGAAGAGCATGGTCACTCACATTGAAAGCTGAGGGAGGAAATAACTGAAATCTTAAATATCCCCTTTGGGGCAGGAAACCAACCAGGGTTATCAAGAAGTTTATTTTCTCCATCAACACTGAAAAGTACGTGAGGAGGAAGACAAGACAAAATATTGTTTACAGTTTATTGATCTTGTTTTTGAAAGCCATATTTTCATTGTAATTTGTTTTCTCTCACTTGAATAAGTTTGTATTTTAGAACTTAAAGCCAGGAAACATGCCAGATTTATGTGCTATAATCAGTGAGTAAGCCAAAACTGGATCACCCAAAAAGTTATCAAATAAAATCTGCTTAAGCCCTTTTTTTAAATGCACTTTTTAAAATATATATTTAAAAAAATAATAATTTACAATTGAGTCTGTTCCTTTGTTTGTTTTTTTTAAGAGATGTCAATAGCAGTAATGATGATAAGAGGTAAAGATAAACTGTCAGCTGAGAAGAGCTACTAGGATTAATTAATATGACAAGATTGCAGCTGTGATATGAGGGGACAAACTAAGATGATCACTTACAGGAGAGGGGAAAAACTGACAGGATATATTATTATGACAGGATCAAAGACCTGGAAGTAAGACCAGCATACTGGAACAAAATAAAAGATTAGAAAATAAAAAAACCTCTAAATGAACTACTCAGATATATATATATATATATATATATATATATATATCTTATCTATACCTTGTTGGAACTTATTTCTTCTTATATATATATATATCTTTGTGGATGCATGACTGTTTTATTTTTCAAATTATATTTGAGCTAATATGGTAAAAAGTGAAGGAGAATGGGATAATAATTGTTATAATAATTATGAGTATAATCATATACCAGTTTTCATTTACCTATTTTTATTATTGCTTTTGTTGTTTTTGAAAGCCTGAGAAAGAGAATGAGAGAAAGTGTGTGTATGTTGGGAGGTAGGGGGAAGAGAGAGAGAGAAATGAATGAAGTTTTTTTTTGTGTGTATGTGTGTGATGGGGCAGGAGGCTGTTGAGAATTTAGCACCAGTGTTTCAGTATTTCCTGTCAGACATTACAATTACTATTTGTGTTGTTGCTATGACATGTTGCTTTGGTGTGTTATTTTGCCTGTTAGAACAGTTGTTCATAAAAATGTATGAAATATATCAGAATATTGGAAGAAAAATAAAAGCATTTTACACCAGGCCAATCACAGTGAAATATTTGCCAGTTTAAGAAGTCAATTCACAACACACCTTAGTAGCTTGGTAATACACAATAATTAGTGTATAAGTATATAACTATACACGAAGCACTGCAGTAAAGCTGTGATACCAGAATGTATAAAATAGGAAAAAGTAGGAGCAGCTTTATAACTTAACGATTACAAAGTTGTGACGTTTCGGCATGAGCCTTAATCATACAAAAACATACAGGACGAAGAAATAGAGAGAGGAGATAAAGTATAGATTCACATTAATACTAAAAAAAAAAAAATTTTTTTTTTAAAAAGAGTACTTAGCTGTAAATTGTAAGGTGTGACTTGTCCGGCGGTGTGTGTCAGGAATGGATTTAGTACAACGTGGAGACTGTTTAAATAGAGACCTGTGACATGTGGTCGATGGATTGTAACTGGTGGTGGTGGATGGGGAACCGGGGAGGGGAGAGAGAGAGCGATACAATACTGACCTAGCTAGGAGAAGTTGAAACAGATGGTTGGGGAAGAGAGGTTGCAGAGTGATGCTGTGAGGAAGTTTGAAAAATAAGAAGGGGTGGACTTAGTGGAGAGGTACTATAATGATTGAAGAGAATGTTACGTGTAGCTAAACAGCGAGTTTAACCCATGTGGCTCCAGTGTACCATAATTTTGAATGCAATGGTTCTCAAGTGCCAGGCAGCTTGTGTCATCTGCGTGACATTGTTTGATGGCTGTCACCAGAAAATCAGATTTGCCTCTGTGGTTGGGGCAATTGAAATGATTTGGGACTGGTTTCAAAGCATGCTGGGCGATGTTGTACAGATGTTTTTGCATGTGGTCCCCTAATCTGAGACCAGTCTCACCAATATATGTTATCCTGCATCTTTTACAAACGATGACATATATCACATTACGGGACTCGCATGTGAATCCCTCATGAAGAGTTAGGATAGTTTTGGGAAAGGTGATTGTTTTTGTTTCCCAGACTGCTGGTCAGGGTCGGTTACATTTTCTGGTGCCAACATATGTAAAGCTCTGCTTCAAGTGGCTGTGGACAAGGATATCCTTAAGGTTTGGTTCACGTTTGTATGCCAATAGGGGTGGATCAGAGAAAATGTTACAAGTGTCAGAGTCAAGTTGAGTTATCGGCAGATGACGATAAAGAATTTTCTTAACCATCTGACTGTGCGGGTGGAAAGACAGTACTAACTTAACTCTGTCAGATGGAGTAACAGGCTTTTTCCTGAATACTTCTTTGCGGCTCACTAGTTGGATACGGTTGAAGGCTTCACGAAGGACCTTTTCTGGGTAGTGGCGATGACAGAAAAATTCTACTAACTTGTTGGACTGATCTATAAAGTCCAAATTATCCTGACATATGAGGTGAAGACAGAGGAGTTGGGAGTATGGGATGGAGTTCTTACAGGCTTCAGGATGGGAGGAGGTGTAAAACAAATAGGTGTGGCTGCCGGTGGGCTTGTAAAATACAGAGATGACAAGCCTGTTTGTGCCAATAGAAATTTTAATGTCTAAAAAGTTAATAGATTTGTCAGAAAGTTCATAATTGAATTTTATGTTGTTATTGAGAGAGTTAGCGAATTTAATAAATTTTTTAAGGTCTTCCTGTGGCATACTTGTGATTCCATTGCCATCATCGATGTACCTTTTATAGAATTCTGGAAGTCTGCCAGTGTAGGTTTCCCATAATTTGATTTCCAGAAAGCCCATAAATAGACATGCATAACTGGGACCCATTTTCATTCCCATGGCAACACCATTGATTTTCTCCTAGCTAGGTCAGTATTGTATCACTCTCTCTCCCCTCTCTCTTTCCCCATCCACCACCCCCAGTTACAACCCACCGACCACATGTCACAGGTCTCTATTTAAACAGTCTCCACGTTCTACTAAATCCATTCCTGACACACACCACCAGACAAGTCACACCTTACAATTTACAACTAAGTACTCTTTTTAAAAAAAACGAAACGTCACAACTTTGTAATCGTTAAGTAATAAAGCTGCTCCTACTTTTTCCTATTTTATACATTCTATTAGCTTGATAGTACAGTAAACAACAGATGGAGATAGCAGTAAAGAAATTAGAATAAGACAAATAAAAACCCAGACTAGATTGGACTGCACTCAACCATATCAGGAGATCCAAAAGATAAGCCAGAAAACCAAAAGCAGAATATGAATAACACACAAATAAATAGTGTATAAGTATATTAGATTAAGTATATAACTATACACAAAACTGCTGCATTAGAGTTGGAATAACAAATGTTAAAACTATTTAGGAAAAAAGTAGGAACAGCTTTGTTAACAGACACACAGATGTAACATTTTGGTTTGCATCTTAATCATACAAAAGCACACAGGACAAAGAAATAGAAGAAGAAGATGAAATGCAAATTCACAGGAATGGGAAAAAAAATATAATAAATGGAGCACTAAGCTGTGACTTGTAAGAAGCCACTTTGGGTGCTTATGGTAGAGTATAAAAATGTTTAAATGAAGACTTGTGATGTGTGATAGATGGGTAGTAAAGAGGGGGTGGAGACCATGAAAAGGAGGGAGTGATACAACAGTAATCTAGCCAGGAGAAGGTGGAAGTGGTAATAGTGGTTGGGATAGAGGGCTTTTAATCTGATGTCATGAGGAGTTTCTGAACTATGTGTTGCAGGCAAGAATGGAGTAATTTAAGAGTAATGTTTTGAGTGTCTTACTTTATGGGAGTGAATGTTGAAAAATGATGCAGACATCTACATGTACACAGGATACCTTTCAAATCAAGAATCTATGTAAGAGAAATTGAATGTTCTTGCCAAATACCATAAGAAATTACATCTTGTTAAGAGATGCCACAGTCAGCAGTGATCAAATGGAGGGATGACAATGGATTGGCCACATTATGAGAAGGACAGCTTGATGTGGACTCCACAGGGTAAAAAAAGCATGAGATGATCCATAGAGACACCAAGATGTACAGCAGAGAAATTGCAGGTAAACTGACAAGGGAGACAGTTAAGAAGATAGCAAAGGACTGATAAAAGTGGAAATCTCTTGCTGCCAGGAGCCTATGTGTCTTGGGCACTGAAGGGAACAAAAGAGAGAGAAAAGAGAAAGTTAGAGGTGAAACTAAATAAACTTATTCTTTTGTGTTTCATGTTTCTTTGAATTGTGATTTTTTTTTATCTACGTTGCTTATTTAAAAATCGTTCTATTTTGTCAATGATGTTCCTGCTAGTTTTTTTTCTGTTTTTATTTTTTGTGTAAAATATAAAGAAGAAATCATTTATGTTAAAGAGTCTCAATTTACAACATCAACTGTTGGATTTACTGCATGGACAAGAGTTAGAGGCAGTGTTATTTTAAGCTCTGTTTTAACTTCTTACAATTATTATTCATGCAATATCAGTGGCCATTTTAACTTTGCTACAGGAATTTTCACTGCCCCAGTGGCTGGTACTTATGTGGCTGTTATTAGAGTGTGCAGATGGAAAGATGAGGTGAAGTGTTTATTCAAGTCAGACATAAAAGGGCTAAACTCAGTTACCCTGACACAAAGAATGTGTGTGATGTTATGTCAGTGGTAAAGTCTGTCAGTGTCTGTGACCTGGGTTTGGTACACCTGGAGGCTGGAGATACACTGTATGCTGAGATGATGTCGAGTGCACCCAGGATTGTCAGTTCAGTTGTTTATTTTTCATTTTTTTCTAATTAGATAATATTAGATTTCTTCATTTTAATGAATATTTCTGTGTGTAATATCATTTGAGTTTTGTGTGTGGTTGTGTGGAATCTGTTTGAACATTTGTGTCTACATGAATGCTTATCTCAAGAGTGGGTTAAAAGTACAGGAATGCTAATAGTCATTGTATGTATCCAGTCATATCAGAATAGTACATTTCAAACATAATGAGTAGCAGTGTTACTTGGTTTTATACAAATCTCTAATAAGGAACTGCTATGGAAGACAAACATGATGTGATTCATCATTGCTGAACTCACTGAAAATTACTGCAACAATTTTCACTCAGCAGCAGATTGTGCAAAAACTTTATCATATCAGCCGCTGATAGCCATGACATGTTTTATTGTTTAAGCAATTTGTGTCACATTTTTTTCTGATGCAGTAAAACAAAAAAAAATCTTACCAATTACCATGTGTTAGTGTTAATCTGTACTCCAGATTTTACTTTGACATTCTGTGGCTATCTTTATTTTCCTTGCATGCATATATCCTCTGTGTTCTGAGGTTAGGTATCCAATTACACTACCATGGGTACAGCACACAGTCAATCAATCACACTACAATGGGGACAGATACGA
The DNA here is from genome assembly GCA_009760885.1 of Achatina immaculata. NCBI lineage: Eukaryota > Metazoa > Mollusca > Gastropoda > Stylommatophora > Achatinidae > Lissachatina > Lissachatina immaculata. The sequence goes on from CM019720.1 coordinate 3,416,225, forward strand.
TCATACTACCCTAGTAACAGCATCCAGTGGCTTTTTACTCTAGGAATAGCATCCAGTCGCACTACACAAGGGATCAAGAAAAGATATGCCATAACTATGTTTTAAAAGAAAAAAAAATTCTGTCAGCTTCAGGATATAAACCTAGCACTTTTTTCTCAGAAGATCTGAATCCAGTTAGGAGGGTTTTAAAATATACATGCACATACTGGTCAACACTGTTAGAGAAAATGGTGCAGCTATCAAGGCCACAAAACCATAGTCTGTTCCACTGCTTCTAGAAACAGGCTCCTTCAGCCCAATCAATCCTTGTCCTTTGTGCAACGTGCGGATAATGTAAATTATGTTCCCAAAATTAAAGTTACTATTGAAAGGACATTTCTTTGATGATACTAATGACATCCAAATGGCTGTAACATCAAGTTTAAGGACCATACCAACAGAAGAACTGCAGAGGTCATTCCAGAGTTTGTTAGATCGTGCCACTCACTGTATCAATGCACAAGGGACTTACTTTGAATAATACAGGTTATATCTTCAACTGTTGTTTATTTTTTATGTAATTAGTCTCATTACTTAATTGTCGGACCTTGTAATACAAAAACAGCTGAGAAACACATAAATGCCTTTGAATGTAAATGCTACAGAAGGGTTCTTCAAATATCATGGACACAAAAAAAAATATATATATATCTATACTACAAGAACTTAATATTGAAGAAGGTTGGCTAGTGAAGAGAATTAAAGAGAAAAAACTTAAATATTTTGGACACATTAAACGTCATGATAATCTAGAGAAAACCATCTTGGAAGGGTACATAATGGGAAAAAGAAAGAGAGGAAGACCAAGGCGAAGATGACTGCAAGACATCGTTGATGATCTGCAAATGGATGCATCAGCAGCAGGCCATCTTGCTCACAACCCAGAGGCCTACAAGAGAGCTGTTTGGGAGGCAAAGTTCCGCAAGGGACATGCAAATGAATGAATGAATGTAATACAAAAAGCCAGGAAAGCATTGGGAGCAGTTAGGTTAACAGCAGCACCAAACTGTCCACAGTGCACTCTATTCTTGCTGATGCAGGCTCTGGTGCTGTCACCATTGGAGTATGGTCTAGGCCTACTCACCCTGTCCAATGCACAGCTGAACAGACTAGAGAATGTACAGAATGAGGCAATGAGAGTGGTCTTGGGTTGCACCAGGTATGTGCTTTCTGCTTGATATGCTGAGTATGAGGTCAAAATACAGGTAAAGGCAAACAAAAGGGCATGAAGGACTATCCTCTCCATAAGAAGCTCGGATTGATAAAGGGCAGATGCATCAAATGAGGCAGATCCTGGATAGCTGAGGCTGAGGATACTGACTTCTGCATGTCAGTGTGTGATCTAGATGAGGTGAATAAAGGTGATGACTGCTTACAAGAACAGGACCAACCTCAGCTAACAAAGGTTACTATACAGAAGGGCCACAAATGTGGAGACTGGGCTCAGTGAGCAGCTGAACTTTGAGTTCAAGATCTCATCCAGCATCACCGTGGATCTTCTGATGTGGTAATATACACAGATGGCTTTGTGTCTCAGAACAGCAGAAGTGGTTGCTTACCTCAATAAAAGAGTACTGGCATAGAGTTTGGAAGCCTTTGAAGTCACCACATCAAGCATGTGAATGGAAATTTAGGCTGTGTTGGCAGCAATGGAATGGCTAGTTGGCCATGATGTAGTTCATGGTGTCATTGTGATGGATTCATAGAGTATGCTTCATAAGACCAAGAAAAAAATTGCTTCAAAAAGAATGGGTTCATCTGTTAAGCCAGTCAACTGTGATCAGCTTAATGTTGCTTTACTGTCCAGGGCATGTTGGGGTACATGGAAATGATGTGGCCGATAGACTTACTGGACAAGGCTAAATAACTGGCAGGTTGAGAATAGACAAGGGTGACATTTCTAAAGCTGTATTGGAAAGACTGTGGGAAAATGAAGAGCAGGAATGGAAGAACAATGTAACTGTGAAGAGATTGTTGGAGCTAGGACAAATTAAGGGTGCTGGTGGGAAATCTGAAATATATGGCAGAAAATGCACTGTAAAGAAACAACAATTTGATGGAAACTATTAGCAAATATACTCTTGGATAGATGCTGTGGAACATACATGGGGCTGTCCTGAATGCAATGATGCCGGAGTCTGATTTTACACATTGAACCTTTGAAACCTTCAGCATGGCTAATAGTGCAAGGGTTGATGTGCTCCCTAAAGTGACAGAGTCTACTGAAGAAGTCATGTTTTCAGGGACACTAGGTGCTCAATCAAGTCACTTTATCCCACTCCCCATCAAACTCAATGCCTGAACATCAGAGGACTCATGTTTTCTCTCTCTCTCTCTCTTTCTCTCTCTCTGTACCTTAAGTGTCCAAAGCACATGAGGCTTCTCAAAGGTTTTCCACAAACGTCTGTGCTTTCCATTTTTTTTCCATATTTGCAAAGGTGTGCCCTCTGTTGCTTAATATCCTCTCTGTTGTTCTTCTCCACGTCTCCTTTGGTCTACATTTACTCTTGTTCCACTGCAGCATCCATCTCAGTGCTGTTTTGGTAGTGAGGATTCAGTCATCCAAACCACATGTCCCAGCCATCACCAATGGTCTTTACTCAAGAATCACTTCCTAATATGCCTAGTTTGTATCTCATGTTCACACAGACATAAAAAGATCCACTAATATTCATCAGTTAGTTATGGTCATCATCGTTGCTCTCTAGAAAAAGTCACAAGTGCTCCATTCTCTCCCTCAATATATCATTCAGTGTACAGCAAGTGATAATACCAATCCCATGTTTTACAGTTCTTATTGTGCTCTTAAAACCACAGCTAAACAGCAACATATGATACAGATATAGCAAAACAAGTCTACTCTTTAAATGTGCTTCACTGTCATATGGCAAATCACCACAAGAGACCACATGGTAGAAGGCAAGACCATGTTTGTCAAGTATAATTTTCATGAAATATTAAGCTATGTATCTTATCTTACATCTTATATCCTTACCGTGCCGTTAAATGTCACATAGGGCTCACAAAGTAGTTTGCCAATTTTTCCTGTCTTCGGTGAGTCTTTCAACCTCATCAAGGGATTTTACGTCTGTTAATTTGGCCTCTCTTAACAATGTCCTCTTCAGAGTTTCACACGGTCTGCCTCTTTTTCTTCGGCCTGTTGTGTTCCACTTGATAGCTTGTTTTGGTGTTCTCTGATCATTCCTTCTCATCAAGCGACCAACATATGTCCATCTCCTTTTCCTGATCACCCATGAGACTGGTTGTTGTTCAGT